>AFRD01000452.1:0-27545 GCA_000222875.2 Periglandula ipomoeae IasaF13
AGGCGCAGGCGGGAATCAGCAGCGCAGGCGCTCTATTAGCGGAAATAATGATGGCGTTAGAACCGGGAAGGGTGGTGTTAGTCTAGGTACTGGGCTCCGCCTTCCCTCTTTGGGCAATGTTTGAAATATCTGATTTTTTTTTAATTCCTTTTCTTCTTACGTGTTGTTTCTTCTTTTCTCGTGTTGGTGGAATGACTCTGGTAAAAGGGCATATAATAGTAGGCTATTCTTGACGGGGATGATAACTTTGACTGATATGCTTATCTCATGGATTGCGCGGACGGTGGTGGTTTGCAAGTTTTCGTGGTTTAGACCGACTAGCAGAGGCTAGAAAGAACGGCGTCTAAAATATTCCCGGAAACAAACTCAGTTGCCTCCTGTGACACCAGTAAGAAAAGGTCCGAAAGTTTGAACGCGAAGCGCTATTTCGATACCTGTTCCGTGCTTCAGCCCTCTTGTGTAATTCAAGAATCCCCAACTGATCGACAACCTGTGGACCCCCATCGATCGTCGGCTTTCCACAATGACGACGCGGGGAAAGAGCCTAGTATCTGGCGGTCATGGCTGTGGTACGTGGACCGAAGGCATAAAAGACCTAGGTAGGTAGGCGGTCTATTATTTAGTGTTCGCTGGCGTGATATTGTGATCATAAAGCCTCTCCGAACTTAGTGCCGTCAGAGTCAGGTGCCTATCGCCAGAGATCGTCGAATTGGGCAGGAGCATACTCCGGACATGCCTGGGACAATCGCTCACCAAGGGGGGTGCAGAAGGGCTCCGATACTAATGATTGGTCTAGCATCGGTTCCGGATACTGGGGATGACGAGGCGCCTCAACAGCCGAAACCTACCTAGTCCAACTGGAAGGACACTCTCGCGCTGTTGTTAGGTACCTAGATGGCTACGACGTATCCTCCTTCTAGATGCAAGCTCGTCGGGGTTTTTTTGGGGGGGCTCTGGACAGAATAGGCTTGTCACTAGTCGCGCTGGTGCCGTCCCGTTGTCTTTCGGCGCTGATTAGCGACGCTTTCGAAGTGGAAATGGGATCGGTAAGGCGAAAACCATGGATTTTTCATGCCATGAAAGACTGTGGAGACCGGAGGCCGTCGGTCCCTCAAGGATATTGGGACAAAAAACCCGAACCCAAAGTCGCCTTTGTTACCATATTCTGTTAAGCTGCCTTCTCCAGTGCTTTGGCCGTTGTAGGAAGGTCCTACATACTTGGAGAATCGTTGGCGCGGCCATGCAAGAATGTAACCCGGGCACTTGTCATAAATTAGGCAACGGCTAGGGCACTCGAACTGCCGCCCGCTACACTAGTCTTGGAAGGTTACAGCCATCGCTCAGCGTTGACGAGGTCAAGGTCAACATGCTGGGTCGGTGGCCGCGACGCGTCGCCATCTGTGCGTTTAGTTAGCACAGTTCGGACAGCACTAAAACCGCTCAGAGGCAAGCCCCATATGGAGGGCCCTGGAGTCGGCCGAGTTAGTCGGATGCTCGGCAATTTCATCTTCTCCCCCCGTCTTTCTTTTGTGATGTGAATGAAGGATGCACTGAGCGGGCGAGATGACAAAACAGAAAACTCCAGCTTGCTTTAGACCTTCAGGTGTTTTCGCATCCAGGGCGAGAATATGACGACACAAGGGAAAAGAAAGAAGAAAAACTTTTCCGCCCCCCCCCCCCCCCCTACCGAAAGTCTGGGAGGTGAGACAATGATTGCTGCAAGTCGAGATCACAGAGACAACTGTCCCATTCCAGGTATTTCTTGTCTCGTCAGTGCCTCAAGTCTTCGTTTCCATTCGTATTTTGAAGCCATCGCATGGATGTGGCAACGGCTTGCACCACTCATTGAGCAATGTCCTTCACTGGGTGCAAATCGTCGCAGGGCGGCATCTCTACTCCTTCCTGAAGATCTGCTTGCTCAGCTATTGGAGGACTCGGGCGGAGGGTCACGAACGGTTCGTGCAGTGTTCGATGTGATGATCTTGCATCGTGCAGTCGACATGCATGTAGCATGGATTGACACGGGGCCAGGACATGCTGGCATTGAAACACGCAAAATCGACAAGACAAGGATTCCAGGGGAAAACCTTATTGTGATACTGCGGTATGGTGGATGCAAGCTAGACACCAGATCCGATTGGTTGGGAGCCGTCGCTGATAACCAAAGCCCAAAAGCTTGAAATGTCTTCACACCCATGCCGGCGCAGCTCTTGAAGGGTGTGAAGCCAGACCTTGACTTTGATTAGATGCAAGGGCCGCCATTCCCTTAACCCGAAGGAGCGGATACGATTTCCAAGGATTTGTAATGCATTGCTAGCGGGCTAGACAGAGCGGGTATGGCGTGGGGGTGGAGTCTAGGGGATGGAATGGGTGTGATGAAGGGCAGACCGAGGATCTTGTTAAGTGGTGACACAAGGAAAAAGAAAGTCATCATCATGCCAAACATGGCTGTGACTGTATTGTTATCGGCCATTATGAAAAATTACCCTGTGATCCATGCTTCTTTGTCTGGGACGAAGAGTGTCCGTACTGGCCCTTTTCACTGTCAATTCGGCCGTTTGTGCGTGGCTGAGAAGGTCATTTCTGTCTGTTTAACCGGCAACCGGCATGCTTGCTCAGCTGGCATAAGGTGGCTTGCTATTGCTTTAGCTCATTAGACTGTGCGAACAAATAGTTGCCTGTGGCGGGGTAGTTGGTGTATATCGTCGAAGACTCTTGATGATTGAGACAGTTTGTGGTTCAAGGGTGTGTGCAGCAAGTCCTCAGGGAACATGTACTTGGTACCCAGAAATAGATCTCGCCACAACTGTGTGTGCTCGAAGGGAGGATATGAATAGCTCTGACATAAACCATGCCTCTTCTCATTGTGTACGGATATTTAGTCATCATTGGCCATCGAGATCATAAGGGGAGCAATTTCCTCTGGATGCCACAGCTCAGATGGATTCGCGAAGTCAGACGGAGCTAATGGCCCTCGAGACTGTTTCAGCCACCAGCTTTCACCCGTGGAAATTCGGTCAAGACAAGTTGGTGATTACAAAATAGCTGTGATTGTTGACCTGGGTCGATGTGTCACGATGCAGCTTCGAAGGCACAGCATCACGGTGACGTGACAATTTGCTTCGTACGGGGGACTCTTTGGGCGGAAGTTGTGCCGTAGGCCAAAGTGTGAATCGCGAGTAGATGTGCAAAGCGTTCAGACCAGTCAAAGGCGTGAGCATGAAGATTCGTTGCACTTCACTGGATACTGGACACACGCCAGGTGCCATCATTGATTTTCAATCGCCTTCGCCTGCTAAGAATCCTGCTGATGGATGGCAGGAGCTTCCCAGGACACATGTCCTGAGATCAGAACTCCAATGGAGGCCCTGACAGCTGTTGATGGCAGCTGCTCCCACTCGAACAATGAGCTAAATGTCACTTACCCTAGGCCATTCTACCATGTTGTTCAAACGCTACCATCGGCAGCTTACACACTTGGAGTTGAGGAGGACAGAGATTAGAAATAGAAGAATTGATGCTTTTCGTCTCTATGACTGAAAAGATTTTTTTTTTCCCTTCCCATGCCGCTGCATCATGTCGTTCTTTTTTTTGTTTTCGTAAAGCCGGCGACCATCGAATTGTATGGATTCGCCAGGACCTCATTGGAGACTCCTGCGGTGAATAGCCCCTCTTCACCATTAGGAACTATTGCCGTTGAGTAACATGTTGCATTTACATTTGTCGCCCAGCGAAATTGCTCTACTCCTACTTGGACGGAATAGAACGCTATCAGGATTTGTTCTCTAGAACATGCCACCCAGTCCGCTAGGCATCAATGAACTAGCAACTCGCCGGCTATTACCACATTTGGCACGCCTTGCTTATGCCCGTTTTCAGCACCAACTTATGTTGGAACCATCGGGATCGAGCGTTTAGGACCAATTTATCATCCTGAATAGGCCACAAACGGCAGGAGAATCGATCGCTCGCCATGCCTGGGACACCTTCATCAACTCGATGCGATAGCTGTCGCAAACAAAAGAAGAAAGTAAGGCAGTTGTTCCTTTATTTGAGAAGACCATAATCCGGGCTGAACAACCGTTTTTCTTGAGACCACACATTTCTGACCATGCACCCTGCTACAGTGCGACTTAACTCAACCTGCCTGTTTGAGATGTGTGAGACAACAAAGATCATGTACCGGCATGGGAAAACTGAGATTTCGCTTCAAAGATGCAGCAAAGACCTTCAAAATTGACAACAAGCATCCTTCCTCTGGATACCGTTCAAAATCATTGACACTACGATTTTCTGCAGAGTCGCCAGCGGCTTTCCCCAGCAATCATGAGACTAAGACAGTAGGGCAGCTTGTTTCTATCCTCAACGTGACAAACCCTGCTTATGATGTGTACTGCTACGGCCCTATCATGGGGGACCTTCCACAGAGATATGGCAACCATCGGGCCTTGGATTCTTGCATACTGGCTTTCATAGCCATTAACAGCTCTGTGCCAATATCTGGTATAAATGCCACAGCTCAAAGGAGTTACGTGCAGGCTTTGAAGGCCGTCCGGGCCTGCATCCAGGATCCTTCGTTGGCGTACACTCCAGAAACCCTCGCCGCCATTCATCTCTTGATGGTCTGCAATGGGTGGATGCAACGAACAGGTGATACTAGTCCGGATCATGGCAAGGGTATTCTTCATTTGATGGAACATTTGGTGACTCAATCGATTCCGAAGACGGTTTCCTTTCCAGAGCCATAGTCACATCCACGGGAACCCTGGTGAGTACTCACATATTACCACAGATTCTCTCTTCCTCAAAGACTATAGTGCAGCTCACAACGACAGTAGATACGAGAGTATTTTCGACCCAAGAATCGATGTACAACCGTGGATTCGCAGGCTCATTTCTCTCCACGAACATAACAAGTCTCCAATAGCAACTGCCGCACTGAATAAGTTTTCCGCCGCTGGTTTTCCTCTACAGAGCTCGCGGTACGAAATCTTGGGCAAGATTCCACATCTCATGCGCAACCCTGCGGAAGAACTGCCGCAGATCGACAGCATGTATGAGCTGTTTCTTCATGACCACAATCAATTGGTTCATTATCAACGGGAACATTTTGGCAGTAAAACCGACAGCAACGCGGAAAGTCCTGTCTCATGGCTCTCATATATTCGAACCAAGACGATCTTCGAAGAAGCCCAGTGCCTTGTGCTGGCTCTATGTATTGCCTTCAATTCCATCCTACGCGGTGCGAGACCGCATGACTGCGTTCTCGAGGACCACCGCACAAGATTCTGTTCAGAAGCTATTGTGGCAGCTCGAGTAAGCAAGAAGGCGCGGCCTTTTGGGGCTCTTCAAGTTCCAATACTGACTTCGTTGGCGTGGCTCTCTTCAAAGGACCCGAACCAGCAAGCTGAGTTGATGAGTTTGTTACACGATTACAAAGACACTTTTGCGATGCATCATTTCTTACGGCAAGCGGCCAGATGGAAAGATGCTCCCACCAAATTGCAACAAATCCCGTGGTTTCCCTCTCATCGCAAGTTGGGCGTTGATGACCACGCAGATGCAAAGAATCAGAAAGCCAACGGCGATGTCATGAACAAGGGTGAACAGTGTTGTATTTTATACACCACGTGAAGAACCTTAGAGCCTGGAGAAATAGCGAGCCTTGAGGAGGCTGGGGCCATACTGCCGTCGACATCGCTTGGAGCAGAACGCTGATGTGATTAATCCGCTTTCTAAAGATCGCAGAGCCGTCAGCTCCCACAGTCTTCTCCATACATGGACAGCTGAGCGTGGACCAATGCTGGCACACAGCCCTCGAACCCGCCATACCTGCAGCATTGAGACCTCACAAAAAATGCTGCTAAAGACAAAACCGACGAAGCTGCTTTTTTGTCCCCGCTCGATCACTGCAATATCGCCCCGAGTTGTATTGCCATTTATTAATGCCGATAATTCATTATCATGATGTTCTCGTATCTATACCAAATGCTTCAGGAATCTTCCAGCGACTCCGCGTTTCAATGATGGACACCACCATTTTCTTTTGCCCAACGTTAAAACTGGTCTGCGAACTGATTAGCCAAGAGATCTACTGCCGCATTGGCAAACAAGCTGATGGCTCTCATTGCCAGCCCGTGGAAAAGGATTCAGAAAAGCGAGACTTACCAAGTGTCATGCTCATACTGACGTCCGTATTCTCGACCATCTTTGTGAACTCTTCAAAGCTGATCTTGCCATCGTTGTCCAAATCGGCCTCCATGATCGTCTTGTCTACAATCTGCTGCAGCTGCTGATCCTTAAGGTTGCTACCCACCATCATCTTCAAGACGATAAACAGCTCGCCGTTGGAAATGTATCCGTCGCGATCGATATCGTACACCTTGAACGCAAATTGCAGCTTTTGCTCCTTGTTGCCCTTGCTCCTAAACGCGCTGAGGCCCGATACGAATTCTTGGAAATCGACGTCTCCGCCGCCGTCTTCGTCAAAAATGGCAATCATTCTGATTGTGATGCGATGATTTAGTATATTGCGACGATACAATTTGGAAGGATGTTTTGTGGTCATGACAGCAGGGCAGCTACTCCAGATCACGAAAATGGGTATACGAACCGCGTGGCGAGGGGATTGGATGAAATTTGCGGGAGACTTAAAAATTCGTCGCGTTCGATGGTGCCGGAGTTATCCTGGGGGACTTAGTATGACGACAGTCAAATTCGCTTGGTGACTCTCTTACTTTGTCGAGCTTCATGAATCGCTTCCGTAATCGATCGACTTCATCTCTGTCGACTATATCATGTCAATGTAGTTCTAATGAGAGGCGATATTGGCGAAGGAGGGAGACAAGGCGAAGTTTCTCACAGTTGGAACCCTGGACAATATTGTCCAGGACCTGGCTGGTTGTGTTGCCCATCTTGGCGGACAAGCACAGGTAGGGCGGGCGTTGTAGTGGTAGAGCGAGACACTTTTGTGATGCAGAGGGAGCGTCGTCGACTAGCGAGAGTCGTAAAGCGATCACAGTTGGAAGGTTGGTAGGCACAGGCGCAAACAAGGCCGGATGAGGGATTGGTAGAAGGTTGGATTGCAGCAGAAGTCTGGTCTGCCCAGCTGTGGTAGAGGGTCAGACTGTGGAGGGGTCGTCGAACCCCGGGTGCACGGGCCATCTTGTGGTATTGGAGAGTGACGACAGACATTGGGCAGGCCCAGGATATCACGAATTAACTGGATACAAGAGTCCTCATAACTCATGAAAAAAGTGCAATGCTCATGATGTAATAGATATACATAGATACTATCAATATTGCGTTCACCGGTTTTCTTTCGGTCGAAGGAACTCTTCTCTTGCTGTCACACTGGTAATGTACATATGTTCACAGGATGGGAATGAGAATACAGACGCAAGCCACAGCTCAGATGGTTGTCCACACGACCAGCAATTCACGTGTGGCGCGAACAAGGAGAACTACGAAATGACAAGTGGCGCAGCACGGGACGGCGATTCATCGGCTATTTCTGGGCTGGGCCAGAACAACAGACGGGCGAGTGCGAGGGGAGCCGCAAACAGCACCAGTTGGTGCTAGCACAGGCTACAGTGGCTCAGCTGGGCAGAACAGGTGCAAGCCAGCCACTTCGCGCAGGCTGTTCAGGCGCGTCAAGCCTAAAGGAGGGGTGGAAAAGGAGGCGGTGGCCCGAGCGCCCCAAGTACCTTTTTCACCAAACAAGCGTGCACAGTGACTTTTCTCTTGCTTTCCCTCTGCCTGGCACCACCCACTCGTCGCCGTCATCAGAACAACTGCAATCTTTCCACGGCCTGCAACCCGGTGAAAATTCTTCGCGCGGCAAAACAATCCCCAACGTCACCCCGTCGACCGCGACAACTTTGCCATCAAAAAGAAGCCACCACAACGCCTTTTCCATCTTGATTTTGGCAAAAGGCGACTTTTGATGCTTCTTTTTATGACTTGATTGATTTTTTTGCGGGTTTTCCGCTGGCCTGACGCCGACCTTGTCCAGCCCGCCACCATGTCGTCGCGCAAGGTCAGAGTCAAGAAGTTGAGTGTGAAAACCGCTCTTCCTGTGCTTGGAGAGGATCAAATCGATCCTTCTGAGTATGAAGCCCTCACTACCGACATCCAAATCGCAACCGGTGTCGAGCATGCTGAGGAAAAAGTGAGTTTATTCTCCCCCTTATCCAGCACTCTGATATCACGTGAAAACCCACGTGATATCAACAGACGGTATCTGGGTTAGCTTTCAATGCAGCCCGTTGGTTGGTCGGTCCAACAGCATACATATTGAGCATAGAGGACTGATTACTTTCTTTTCTTGCCATAGGAATACCATCTTCAGAGTATTCTGAAAGAAACTGGAGTCAGCAATGCCCAGGAAATTCCTGTCCCTCCGCCTCAGGAGAGTGACATCAACTACAATGAAGTATACCCCAGTAATTTTCATCAACCATCCTCGTACATTCGGTTTTCGCAAACCGTAGAGGAATGCATCAGCTGTCAATATGATATGAGCAGCGAGGATGCCGACTTTCTCAAGTCGTACAATTCAAAGAATCCTGCGGGGGGACCCCTCTCTGAAGATGACTTTGAGCGAATCATGGAGGTTTTTGAGGACACCGCCACCGAGCAGACTCCATTTGCGTCAGTCGACAATACCATTGTTGCCTATGACATGATGGTCCCTTCTCTCAACCACCTCGGCTCAACGTCCATTCTCCAGCATGCCAAGCCGATATATGAATACTGGAAGAACAGCCGACTTGCCGTTGGCAACAAGCCCTTACATCCAACTCTCAAGTTTGAAACGCACCAAGAGACTGATGACACAGATCCATTCGTCTGTTTCCGACGTAGAGAAGCCAGGCAGACAAGGAAGACGAGAGCTCGCGATAACAAGGTCGCCGAGACGCTCAAGCGTTTGAGGCGTGAGCTCGAAGATGGGCGTCAGCTTGTCCTATTGTCTTTCGAACGTGAGATGATCAAGCGCGAGCTGCTGCATATGGATCGTGCTGTCTTTGAAGAACGAGCTCGGTTGAAGCAGATGAAGTTGAGACTGGGAATCAAGGGCGAGGACGAAGACCTTGTGAACCAAAAGGTAAGCATGGCCGATGGTGACATCTGCCCACACGTAACATCACTGGATGCTAACTAACATACTGCAGCCACAGAAACGAAAGGCCGCGGAGCCCTCCAGTGCGCAGAGGCAACAGGCTACTCAACTTCGAGCACCTGCCCGCTCAGATGGTCGATCACTTGAACAAGACCTTGTATTGCTTGCTGATCAGCTAGCTCAGAAGGAGAATGAGCTTCGAGAGGAGATCGAGAGCAAGGTACAGAACCACAGGCGGTGGAATCAGAACCACATCGATCTCACTAGAGATCCGCTGTCACCAGTGAAGGAGCAAGGCATGGAATTGAAGTTCCGACCAGCCAAGACTCAGTATCTGATGACACCACCCGCATCCATTTCTTCTGAAGAGATGGATGTTGACGAGATGCCGGCCGACGCAATGGACGTTGACAAGCCTGAACGTCTCCCTGTATTCCAGTTCAAGGCTGGCATGTCTAATGAACAGCCACAAGCGAACCAGCCCTCTTTCAGACGCCGGATCGGCAGGCTTCAGAGGCTGTGGATTGATCGTAGGGGCATGTCGACGCCTCGACAAGAAAGTAGTGAATATTCGGATCGGTGGAAGTACGACTCGGATGATGATGACGTTGATCCGCCGGTCTACGAAGTCGATCCGTTCGATACCCGAGCGCTCAAGTTCAGAGCAATCATTCCACTTAGTCCGTATATGTTCCGTGGAGGACGACCACAAATGCCACCTGATGCCGCAACTGTCGCAGCAGCAGCGGCAGCGGCAGCAGGAAACAGAGCGCTGCCACCGCCACCGCCAGCAGCAGCTCAAGCGCAGGCGGCGTCATAAGGCGTTGCCGTGGAGCGCATTTGTCGCTCAACCCATCGCTGATAGGGGTTTTGTATTATGGGCGGGTATCTCGTGGATGTTCGCGAATAGCGATGACGCCATTTTGTGTTTTTGTTGATTTCCGAGCGGTTCGAGTCTCAGTGTCGCGGAGCTGGATCCTCTCGGGCTCAGTTCGATGTGCGGTGCGTCGAGTCTTGGCTGAATGAAGCTTGGAAGTGTATAGTATTTTTACTTCGGCGCAGGCCTGGTGGTCGGATGGTTGATTGGACGGGACGGCATTTTGCGCGGAGTTGGGAGTTGTCATGTTTTTGCTTGGGCGTTTTTAGACGAAGACGAAGATGAAGACGGAAGACGCAGAACCGCCCTCACGAGGCAAGAATTCAAAAACAAGTAAAACCAGGGCCGCTTTAGGTCCGCTAAATCGTTTCGTCTTCCATTGTTCTCGTGATGTCGAGTGGATTGACGTGTACCAAAGCTGCTTTGGCCACGCTTGATTGATGTTTGGTGGTGATCGGTTTTTGACCATGGTGTGGCCTGAGTCGGCGATGAAAGGACCAGAACCTGCGCTGCGCCGTCAAAGCAGATGAGGAGTCTGGTCTTTGTACCCAATTCAAATAAAGAACTCCGTGCTGGTAAAGCACTTGTATGACTCCTGTCGACTGAAAGTGTTGAGGAAGAGTCGTATCGAGCCATCGCAGCGCAAGTCATGTGTCAAGTAAGAAGGATGCCGGATAAAGGTCGAACAAAGCAGGTCAGCTTAAGTCAGCAGACTGGAGCCTCACGTCGGCATATCTGCCGGAAAGGGTCCCTTAGCCAGAACATGATGAGCACACATTCTAGCCAGCGAGGCAGGAAATATTTGGTAAAGGAAAGAAAATCGAGACAGGAAATGGGAATTAGAAGTAAAATTAGAAAAAATCTCACTGTAAAGTGGTGGTGACCATTTTTTTTTTCTTCTTGTTGAAGGCGAGGCGAGAGGGGACTGGCACTGGCACTGGAGCTGCGGGGCCGTCCAAAACCGATGGCAGCTAGATTTTGAACACTGGCAGGGACTTTGAGAGGTGGTCGGGGTTTGTGGGCCGCTTTCGCATGCGGTGTACAAAGATGACGGAGTCATGTTGGACCCTTTTTTTTCTGTCCGTTGATGAATTCTGTTGTTTATATTTTTATTTTGTGCACTGCAATCGAGTCAAGTGATGATTGTCTGAGAGTATAATGGAAATGGTAAGTTTGCCGTGAGGGGATGGCGCGGGATGAATGGGTGATGAGGTCTTACTATAGCTGTGGTTTGATAGGCGGATTCTGTGGATGAGGACTTTGTGCTGTCGTGAGAGGATGAAAGGACGAGATGGGCACGATCTTTTTCTTCCCGCGTCCGGCCTGCGATTGATATATTACTGAATTTGCTTCCCGCAAGCTGGATGATTCCTATCTGAGTCATATCCATGTCTGACAATGTGACTTGGCAAACTATGTGTGCACCGTCTGGGACCAGTGCGGTCCATCTTCGGCAAGTCCCCAAACCTACCATGCAGTTTGTAACCTTAATGCCTGCCCGTCCTCATATTCCAGGCTTCTACAGCGTTGATTCGTGACCCAAAAGAGTGAAATCAGAATGATATTGCTCTCCTTGATTACGTACCTGGAGAGGTGTGAGATCGTTGATCCAGCGACTTGATCGCTGGATAAACACCGTGACAAGATGCAAGGACTCCATCAAGCTCTTGATGCACTGGCACAGAAATGATAGCCTCTAAGCAGGATGACTGCTTATTGAAAGTAATTACCAAAGTACTTAAAGCTTTTCTTGTATTTTTAACCATTCCTGTATTATATTTGTGCCCGGAACTTCTTAGACAGAAACGAAATCCCTGTCAACGCCCCACTCACCTATCCCGTCTGCCCCTCCATCATCAACCCCTCCATGACCGTCACGCATATACTTTTCGAACCTCACTGTTTTTCAGATCATCGTCATTCTCCCTTGCAACTGCGACAACCTCGACCCACGACGCTATGAGCCCCGATTTTTAACACGAAAATTTACATATTTTCCAAAAGTCTTCTCTTCACCTCTTCGCCCCTGTAAATATCTGACAGCCCCCCCGCCACTATGACATCGAAAACCAGCTACATAGCCCTCGGCTGCGAAGGCTCAGCCAATAAACTCGGCATTGGCGTCATTCAACACACCCCGACTAGCACGAATATCCTCTCCAACCTCCGCCACACATTCGTCTCCCCTCCAGGAACAGGCTTCCTCCCCAAAGACACAGCCGCCCATCACCGAGCGCACTTCGTCCAACTCGCGCGCTCGGCCCTCGCCGCAGCGAACATCACCCCTGCCGACGTCGACTGCATATGCTTCACACAAGGTCCCGGCATGGGCGCACCCCTCACATCCGTCGCCGTCGCGGCGCGAACCCTCTCACTCTTATGGAACAAGCCCCTAGTCGGAGTGAACCATTGCGTAGGCCACATCGAAATGGGCCGTCACATCACTGGCGCCCAGAATCCAGTCGTGCTGTACGTCAGTGGAGGAAACTCCCAAGTGATAGCCTACGCGGAGAAGCGGTATCGCATATTCGGAGAGACTCTCGACATAGCCGTGGGGAACTGCCTGGATCGGTTTGCGCGAACCCTCGAGATCAGCAACGATCCTGCACCGGGATACAACATCGAGCAGATGGCCAAGAAGGGGAACCCCAACAGACTCCTCGACTTACCGTACACGGTAAAGGGGATGGATTGTTCGTTTTCAGGAATTTTGGCAAGCGCGGACGCGTTGGCTGCGCAGATGAAAGCCGCGGGGGACAAGGCAGATTTCACGCCCGAGGATCTGTGCTACTCATTGCAAGAGACGGTGTTTGCAATGCTGGTGGAAATCACGGAGAGGGCTATGGCGCACGTGGGCAGCAGTCAGGTCTTGATCGTGGGAGGCGTGGGATGTAATGAGCGGCTGCAGGATATGATGGGGGAGATGGCGAGGGAGAGAGGAGGCAGCGTGTATGCGACTGATGAGAGGTTTTGCATTGATAATGGCATTATGATTGCGCAGGCGGGGTTGTTGGCGTACAAGGAAGGGTTTAGGACGCCGTTGGAGGAGAGTGTGTGTACCCAGCGGTTTAGGACGGATGAAGTCTTCGTGAAGTGGAGGGATTGAAGACGTTAGCATGGCAAAAGAGAAAGTTTGGGATATATTATGACACATCATCGAACGGCGTTGGGAGCATTTGATGTTGGTACTATTTGTTTATGGTCTCCAAGAATTCATTGATAGTTTTGTAACAACTGACTTTCCATCTGCCCACCTAATTTATACACCCATGTACGTCGGTTGATATGATATGTCTGCACTAACTACACGTTCTGTTGTCCGAGGCAACTGGGCTAAGTCATGCCACAGGTGCCAACCCGACGCCGAATCATCTCAATGTCAGTAGTATTCGTACCTCGTGATTATCATCTCTTCAAGCGTCACTCCAACCCGACAAATTCGCAAGCAGTAGTCTAAACGCCATAATATGAAAAGTACCCAAATTTGCTCATGATCAGGCTGGAATCAGCCTTCATCCGATGATGTTGGCTTGTACATTATCGTGGTGACATACTACATACGGAACATGTTAGTATCGTTCTTTGTAAGGGGGATGATTCGTGTCAAACGGCAGGGAGGTTAGGAGCCATCATACCTTGTTGTGATATCTTGTTGTGGCTGACACGGCTAGGACATTGTTCTTGATACTGCTCGTGGCCAAATGATTCAAAACGGTGTGGTTAGGCATGTTCAATACCGAGTTGTCGTCCTTCATCAGCGTGGCAGCATTGAGAATTGGCTTTCCCAGAAACCCGGGTAGGCTCGGCGGAGTGGGCAATTTTTCAATCGCGCCCACGGCGTTCCTGTATGCCGATGAATCCTCGGATTGATCGAAATCGATGAGGTATTGAGGAATCTGGCCGACGTAGGTATCAGGAGCTGGAACAGGTTTGCCCTTGGGCTTGGCTGGCTCTTTGGCTTGTGAATCTGTTTGGCTGGCGTCTGTGTCTGTATCCGCCTTGGACACTCCGGAGCCCTGCTTAGCCTTGAGCAATGCGTCGGGATTGACTTCGATATAGTTGACAAGGTTGTTTCCGAAGTCCACAGTCGTCGGCAAGTCTGGCGATGTTTGCATAATACCGTCGGCCAAGAAACGGAGGTGGTGCGTGCCAGGCAGGATATATACGGTGGTGGCAAAGTGCCCGGGTTTTCCCTCACTTAATTGGTACACCTGTTAGATAAGAGTTCGACGATGGGGGACATCGCGCACCACATGACGCTGCAGGAGAGAGGAAGAAGGGTACTTACACAGGGTGTAGCCGCTGCTTACGATTCCATTGGAAAATGGTACCTGTTACGTAGATCTTGTCTCCTCCTCGCTTCCACTCAATTTTGGTCGGTACAACTGGCCGCGTCTTGTCCACGCGCAACTCCTCGGACTCATCGTCTTCAACTGTAGTAGCACTGACGGCAGAGCTTTTCCTTGTCAAGCCATCCGAGGACTCGCCGAGCTCAACATCACCCAGTCCCTCTTCCGGCGCAAGGATGGGCGATCCAGGTGTGTGGACTTCCTCCTCGATCGGCAGAGGCAGTCGAGGTGGCCCTCTTAGGTACATATCGGTAATGCTGTTGTTGGACACAAGGTACGGGTCAATGCCAGCTTGTTCGGCGGCGGATACCTGCGCATCTCTGTGAGAGCGAAGCGAGCCTGACTCGACAGGAACATCGACAGGCTTGGTTGGCTCGTCTCTGACCGGACGAGCCTCGGTAGGTTTCGATGGGGTCGATATGTTGCTGTGTGGTGAGCCGCTCAAAGATGAGACAGCTGTACCGGGCAAGCTCTTGGGTCGATTAACGATGGTGGAGCCGGTAGCCTGGGCGAGTGATGGTTCTGGAGGAGCGGCTGAGCTGTGCGTAGCGTGAACAGAAGCGGGATTATTGCGAGACTCCTTCCGATGATGAGGCAGCAGATGATGGTGGTGAGAGTGACCGTCGGCGGAAGTCGAGGTGTTAGCTGTTGAGCTGGTAGCATCGTTTGGCGGGGCACCAGGCGGCGAGCCTGACGAGCCCGACTTGCCAGCCGACGAATGGTTATTGCCCATGGTCTGGCGTGGGAGACGTGGGCCTTTATGTTCGTGGTTTCCTTTCGGGACGAGGGATCGTGGTTCGATTGGTGAGCCGGTGGTCGAGGGAAATGTCGCGTGACGATGCGGCTGTGGTATGGCGGGCGAGACAAGAGGTGAGTGGGATGGATGTTGGGAACGGTGGTGCAAGCGCACGCACGCAGAGTGCAATGCAGTGCAGTCCAGATGCGATGACGGCCCACGGCCGACAACGGCAAGACGGTTCGAAGTTCCGGAAGCGACAGGCGTTCAGCTGCAGTCAAGTCGAATCAGACACTCTGACCTGCGCGTCACCGATATTACCGGACGCTATGCTATCCTGCCAATGCTGGCCGTCGAGAGAGATTCTGACGGGCGCAGTCCCCCGGTCTGAAGTTAAAGGTGGAAGTTGTGGTTCCAAGAGGATAAAGCTACGGAGTCTGGATTTGGCGGGGTCAGAGCCGGCGCATTGATGGACCAGCCAACTGCCAGCCAACTGCCAGCCGACTGCTCCGGCAAGCATGGTCTATCTACTAGGAACGTGCACAAGTAATGAACCAAACAGAACAGTCCAAAAATTCATGACCGTTGAGACGCCAACTTCAATCTGCCATCTCCGTTATCCATTTTCTATCGACTTCAAGCAAGTCTCTTGGGCCAAACCCAAACTTGCTTCACGGCACCCGATCGATCGGAACGGGACAGATTCAATCGGAGCACAGTGTGCAAGTGTGAGGGTGTATTCCACGCACGCCACTGACAGCTTGAGCAGCATCTTGGACGGCGGGAATCCCTTTTCCAGGCTTCGAAGATGTTCTTCCTTCCATAAAGCAATACTTTCCAAACCTTCAATCCAGCTTCCAGGATTTCTCGCTACATACTGGGGCAATGCAACGGCCAAGCTACAAACACTCCCATGCGAGAAAGCATCGACGAAATGGCACCTAAGTTGTCATACTTATGCTGATTCAGTGCATCAAGCGATGTGTGGCCGATTGTGAAAGACAATGGCCCTCTTTGTTGTGATGAGCACAACCCGTGGGTCATATGCAAAAACTAGAAGATTTGCACTAGAGCTAACACCACGTGCTCAGAGATAGGTGTCAGCACAATAGGCAGAGAAAACTTGTCATCCATCTTGAGGACACAGAGACTAGATACTCTATTAAAATTATTGAAGTGCACTTGGCTGCAGCAGATAACAAGCCCACGGACACGGCGACCTTGTTCCCTGCTCGTTCAACTACGATGGCGCAGCCTGAGCCCAAAGCGAAGCCCTCATCTCTTTCGGGAATGGCTGGGATGCCAATCATATAACATTGGTGCTGTGAGAACAAGTCAATGCCTGCTTTCTCGGCCGTTGTGAATCGAAGCGACTCTCAATGATCAAATTGCGGACAATGCACATCTCATTGGTCTCGAGAAACAACTGTGAATAACGTTTACGAGCATATACATCCGAGAGTGAGAAAAAGCATCGAATAACATCATACGGACTCTTCAAGTCGTATGTCATTGCTCGTATCTGCCGCTTCGGTACCGCACGTACAATCGTCCACAAACGCAATCTCCTAATAAGACTCATAAGAAGTTCAGTGGCCATATCGAATCGGCCTTCCACGTCGTCGTCAACTTGATCAGTATTATTCGTGTAGTGAACGTGACGCCACGTTCAATTCGGAATCGGTCGCAAGTCGAAGTGTCAAATTAGGCAACGGCGCGTTCGTCGAGGCACCATTTCCTGCCATCATTATTTGGACATACGCTGAAGCGGGATCACCCTCTTCTCATTGCTCAAGCTAGCATTGTGGTAGTGCTAGAAATTCCTGGACAAATCGATACCGCTTCGGGGGCCGATGGTAAGAGAGACATGTTACAACATTCGAACCCACAGTCGGATATTCGGCGTTTCCATGATGGGCAAGGCTGCAATCGCCAGAAAGGACGTAATGGCCCACCAGCATTCGTGCGTGCCTACTTGATGACATTGATCAGGGGATGAGAGATAACATATGCTAAAAATCATCTTCGGATCTCTCAGGCCCATCGCATTCAATAAGCTAGGAATGCAGCTCTCGCGTTTCGAGGTGTCCTGCCATGAGCTTTATTCTCAGCATTTTAACCATCTCGGTCGTTTCTGGTTGCTCTCCCAAGAGTCACGCAACGCCATCTGGCAAGCGTCTGATCGGAACGGCCCTTTTACATCGGCAGATTTGCCGTACCAAGCCAGGATCAAAGCTATGGGAATCATCGGCCCCACTGCCGGACGGCTCCATCATCACGGCTCGGAAAAGCCGACAGCAACATGCATTCTAATTGTCGGGTTTGCGTTGAGCCTTCCTGTCTTGCCGAGGCAGCTCTGATGTGGTTGCTGGATAGCTAATCGGTTCCATTTCGTCGCAGTCGGCAGCATATCTACAATCATGAAAGGTATCATTTGAAGCCATACTGGCCATAGCTACCTGATATGCTTGCTCCAATCACGGCTGGTCATGCCGATCGAGCCTAGGTAAGCAAATGACGTGCAAGCCAATGCTGCTCACGCCATACCACCCATGATTTCCCAATCGGGCAATACCAGCTTGCCGTGCGTGTCACACCCAAACACAAGTCACACACAGCATGCAACCACTTCGCCCCCTTTACAAATGCAGACCAATTGCGCAATGCCTACATGACGAATTTAGTCTGCTATCATGGAATGCCCGGATATACGCGCAGCACTTATACTTGGATATGCCAGGCGGAGAGAACGTGCTACCCCAAAACTCCGCCCAACACAGCGTCCGTGGACCAAAGGCAAACAGGTAGTTCCTTTTGCGCCCTTCTGACCGTTAACGCAACATCTGCAGAATATTGAAGATTGGAATGATGTGATCTTGTTCTTCTTACGACCCGCCATATGAGCGGCTCTCTTTTTCTCGTCTCCTGCATTGATTTCAACTGCGTCAACGACTACACAATGGCGAGCGAGAATTCAGAACAACGGCCACTTTTGGCGAAATATCCGGACGCGTCCTCCGTACATGTAGAAACGACATATTCATCCTTCCCAGACGATGCCGTCACACCCAAAGATAACCCGTCCCGTTCCATCGAAGACGATGTCTTGCCTGAGACCTCATCGCTCGGTCGTACACTGACCTGGACATCCTCCTATGTACTTGTCATTTCGCGCGTCACAGGAAGCGGCATCTTTGCTACTCCCGGAACCATTCTCCAGTCAGTGGGGAGTCCCGGCCTTTCACTGCTCCTCTGGGTAGTTGGCGCCGTGATTGCTGCATCTGGGCTTGCCATCTCCCTCGAATACGGATGCATGCTGCCGCGCTCCGGTGGAACGAAGGTCTACCTGGAATTCACATACCGATACCCTCGATTTCTAGCCTCAACACTTGTGGCCATAAACGCTGTTCTATTGGGCTTTACTGCGAGCAACTGTGTTATCTTCAGCCAGTATGTTCTCTTCGCAGGCGGTTGGGAAGCTGGTGACTTCGCTAGAAAGGGACTCGCAGCTGGACTGCTCAGTCTCATCACAGTGATCCATGCCGTGTTCCCAAGATTCGGCGTCAGGCTTCAAGATTTCTTCGGCCTTATCAAGATTGGCATTGTTGTCTTCATGGTGCTTTGTGGGATCTACGTCGTTCTGTTCCAGCCTTATACGAGGACACCTGCGCAGGACCGCGACCTACTCTCGTGGGAGTACTTGTGGCAGGACAGTAACTGGAATTGGGGCATCGTGTGCACTGCACTCTTCAAGGTGTTCTATTCGTATGCTGGACTGGACAATGTGAGCAACGTGCTTAACGAGGTCAAAGATCCTGTTCGCACCCTCCGCTCTGTGACGATGACGGCGTTGTTCACGGCTTGCGGATTGTACTTTCTCATCAACATTGCTTACTTTCTGGTTGTCCCACTTGAAGATATTAAAGGTAGTGGCGAGCTCATTGCAGCATTGTTCTGAGAGAGAGTTTTTGGTGCGGCCGTTGGGAGGAAAATCCTACCGCTGGTCGTTGCCCTGTCTGCGGCCGGGAATGTCATGGTTGTTGCTTTTGCTTCGGTAAGATATCCCTTGTGACAAAGCACTTCATTGTTTCCAACGAGATCCTATGAAATGAAAGTACCAAGACGCGAGAAGATGAAACTGACCAACGGGAAACAGGCCCGCCTCAAGCAGGAAATTGCCAGACAAGGATTTCTTCCCTTCTCAGAAGTTTTGTCATCCACAAAACCATTTAATTCACCACTTGGTGGCCTTTTGGTGAACTACGTTCCGTCTCTACTAGTCATCGTTCTACCTCCTTCAAGCGAAGTATACTCCTTCATCCTGGAAGTAGAAGGCTACACGGGACAACTCTTCGGCCTGGCGGTTGGTCTCGGCCTTATATGGCTACGATTCAAACGGCCCGATCTGAAGAGACCGTATAAAGCATAGATGTCAGCTGTTGTGGTAAGATTGTTGCTCAGTGTAGGATTACTTGCAGCGCCCTTCTTCCCGCCGGCGGAGAAGTACAAGGGCGACATGTTTTATGCGACGTATGCGATTGTGGGGGTTGCTACGTAAGTTTATTCCTCCTTCAGCCAAGTGTCTCGGACTTTTATTGCGCGATTTATGCTAATTCCTTTGACAGCCTCGTTGGCAGCGTGGTGTATTGGTATTTATGGACTGTGTTGGTTCCAAAGTGGAGAGAGTATAGATTGGAGGAGAGCACGGTGTTGGCTGATGGGACGAGTATTACGAAGCTCGTACACAAACGACTGTAATGGACACGACGTAGACATAGACTCTTTTTTTGCAACTCATGAAACGCATCGAATAATTGACGTACCTCACAAATAAGGTGAAGATGCTTCGTGGAGATAGGTTAAGTCAAAGTCATCGAGTCCAACTATCTTGAAGTGGATCATAAACACCGGATGTACTTCCCGTTCAAACATGATGAAATGGACACCTGCAGTTTTACGTGATAGCCAGAGAGGATCGTCCACGGAGACTTTTCAGTTAATCCCGTGCAGAGTGTCATCCTTTGTCCATCGAATCCTTAGTCCACCGCATGATTGGTCCTCAGTGACGCGATCCCGCCTCCGTAGTAGCCCCCATCTCCGCACCGATTTGAAATCATGCGTGCATCCAAGCGCGCAATTGGAAATCACGGCACAAGGGCGTACATTTCTCAGATGTAGTGCAGAGGTTGCCAAGGTCTATTGGGCGTGATTATCAATCAGGGCAGTGGATTGACGAGGTCAGGCGCTATGGCGTGCTGAGGTGAACACTCCGATCGTTCAGGTATAGCCTCTGAAGATATAAAGCCAAATTTCACCACGCTCACTCTACACCTTCCCTAATATCATCTGAGATTCACAAGAAAGGTTATACATACACAAAAGTCGAAGAGAATTGTGAAAAAATGGCCGCCGCCGCAGTTGCTCAACCAATCCCACCTACCCAGACAGCTCCCCATGTCATCCAGCGCACACAGGAGCGCTCCGTCCCAAAGCATGATGTCAAGACGGTCCTGAGATACCACAAGGAGAACGAGGATGGATCTCCTCCTCACCCTACGTACATTGATCGTCCAGAGACGTACGAACGCCCGTTTGAGTCTCACGGGATGATCATCAAGGATGTCGCAGGCGAGGAGGACAAGTACACTCTTGACAAGAATGGGTTCCAGATCCACGCCAATGTTACTTCCGAGAAGGACTTTCTGGACGACGAGAAGATTAAGGCGGGGTATTATGCTGAGACCGAGCAGTTGCTCAAGGACGTGTGAGTACTTTTTCCATTTACACCTCTGCCGCGACACAATCACGCCTTGATGTGAGAGAAGTTCGATCACTGACTTACACGTTTGTAAAGAACCGGTGCTTCCAAAGTCTTCATTTTTGACCATACAATCCGTCGCCAGCTCCTCGGCGACGCTGGCACCGACCGCAAAGCTCGCGGCCCAGTCGTCCGCGTTCATATTGACCAGTCCTACGATGCCGCCCTCTCTCGCGTGCCCTACCATCTGCCCGACGAGGCAGACCACCTTCTCAAGGGCCGCGTGCAAATCATTAATGTCTGGCGTCCCATCAAGACGGTTGAGCGAGACCCGCTGGCTGTCGCGGAAGCCGACTCTGTTCCAGACTCGGATCCCGTCGTCACGGAACTCATTTACCCTACTCGAAGGGGAGAAACATATGCTGTGAAGCACAACACGAGCCACAGGTGGTACTACAGATCAGGATTGTCGCCCGATCAGGTCCTTCTCATCAAATGCTTCGACAGCAAGAAGAATGGAAGGGCAAGAAGGGTGCCTCATACTGCGTTTGAGGATACCGGTGCGAGGAAGGATGCTCCCACTCGAGAAAGCATTGAGGTGCGAGCTTTGGTGTTCCACGAGGATGATAAGGATTAAAGAGGTCGAATGAGCTGTATAGTATGTATGAAATGATGTCTGGTTAACGAATGGTATCTTGTTACGAGATTGATGAATGAGACTGCATTGGTATCCTGCAACAGAATTTTGCCATGAAGCGTGACAGTGAGTTATGGAGCCCGAGGGTGCTGTAGGAGACCTATGCTGCAGACAAGGTTTGTTAATTCCAATGATGAGCTTCGATATGGGTCTGCAAGGCTGTGCTCAAGAAACCGAGACTTCAAATTTGCGAGTAGCGGAGCACAACTGCTGTGTTGAGGCGATTTGCCGATTTAACTGATCGTGTGTGTTATGGGCTGAAGGTCTGCAGCAAGTCAGGTCAGAGAGGCTCGTACCAGACATCAACAGATTCCATTTTGTATCGATGAAGCTGAATTGGCGCCATTGAGCATATATACAAGACGAAAAGCCATCATTCCCATGCACCATAGCTCGTTGTATCACGGTATGGAGCTTGTAGGATTCATGCCTCGCAAGATACGTCGCTTCGAAACTGTCCGATCTAAACAAGCAAGTGCGTCTCAAGATCGTTACATATCAAACCTATCCGATCGCCTGAAAGATCTACTCCCCCGACTCGACAAACGCCGCAAACACCCTCGGCGTCTTCACGACCTGCGCGAAATAACTCCGATGAGGATGTTCGCCAATCTTCTGATCCAGATCCTGAATGTGCTTCAGCTTAGAGTACGTCCGGCCCGGATAAAACGAGACTTTGAGCCCGGACTCATCCACCACCGCCGGGTCGCTATCTTCCTCCAAAATGCCTGTCATGTTCTCCAGGATCTGCCTGTCCCTGTCCCTCACGGAGCCGCTTTTGGAGGTCGCGAGGAAGAGATTACGCACGCCTAGTGCAATGATGAGTTTCTGCTCCGCGTCAAGCTGCGCGTATTTTGGGCGAGCTGATGATGGGTCCTTGATCATGTCGTGGAAGGAGAGGATGGCGCGCCAGGTGGGAGGTGGGTTTTCCTCTGATATTTCTTCCTCTTCTGAAGATTCTTCTTCTGCCGGCTCTTCTCCTTCTAGACCTTGTTCTTCGGGCTCTTGTGTAGGTTCCCCAGAGGCCGTTTCTTCAGTGAAGCGCTCAATGCGCGGCGTCTTGGACGGTTCATGGTCCTCTTGCTGTTTCCTCTTGAGGCTTGCGCTGGCCACGGGTGTGTCGGCGCCTTGCTGGGTTGTTGAGGATGAGGTCTTCTCCTCAGTCTGCGTGGTCGCCTTGTCTGCTTTGGCCGAATTGTCTCCCATGATGGGATAGTTTTGCGATTGACGTAGCCTATTGTACTACCGCAGATGACGAGCAATTGAGATTGATGCTATTCACGGGGCGTTTGCATCGCTTGCAAGCGTCCACGGCGATGTCGCCCACCCATCTTGTCTGTGTGGCGCAAATTGCGGGTTTCGGGGTAGTGGTAGTGAGTTTGAGCCATGGCGCGATAGAGCATGAGTTCATAGCGGCAACCTTGAGCAGGCCAGGAGTATGGGTGCAACAGAGTACCGAGTTCAAGTTCAAAACGAGGGAGTCTTGACTGGTAATAAATACTTATGCAGCTCGCCCCAAAAGAGAATGAATGACAATACAGTACCATCGCAATAACGATCATCTTATTTCCCCCGACTCCGATGACCCCACCGATTAGGTCGAGACGGGACCAAGATTGACTGACCCCAGCTCCAGACGCGGGTGCGTGCAGCCAGGCAGGGCAGGAGCTGTGGCGGCTGGGTCCTTCCTCCGCAAAACCACAGCCGCCGCGCCACACCCAGCTCCCCCAGCTGGTGTCATGATGCTCTCACTTTACATCAACACTCAGCTTTGACGATCCGCGCCGCATACACATTGTCGCTCCTTCAACAAGTCCAACACGCCCAGTGATGTGGCCACCAAAGACTCTCAATTCACCGTGTCAGTAGGCACTGTCATTGCAAGCATTTGTCCAAAATGGACGACGCCAATCCCGCATCCTCGTTCATCACGACCCTCACCCACGTCATCAAATCAGTCTGGTCACTTCCCTGGGCGCGTTACACAGCCTTCCTCACCAGCAGCGTTCTCTTGCCCCTGCGCATACTCTGGATACCATTCTCGTACCTCTTGGGGTTTTTGCAAGCCGTCTTTGCGCCGGCTGGCTATGTACTGTCCTACTTGGGTAGCTGGGTTACTGCTATTGCAGGGTTTCTCATCAGTCTGCAGGTATGGCATTTGGCATCATTTTCGCAGTTCTTTTAATCTAGTAAAACATGCTGACAAAATTTACATAGCCATTATACACATTTGTACGTGACAGGGGTCTACTTTTTCTTGAAATTCTACAAATGAATACTAACTTAAGACAGTTCAGCGTAGCCGCCTTTATAGGCGTCGTTGCGGGCATCATCATGGCCATTGCATCGGCCATCGTAACAACCTACTTCAACATGCATGATGATGATCAGGACCAGCAGACAAGCCACCTGGCCTACCAGAAGAACCAATCCCTCGAAAGCCAGTACCTGAAAGACCAGTACCTCAAGGACCAGTATCTCTCCGCGGACGGCAAGACACAGCCTCTTGGCCTGGAACCAGACTGGCATTGGGCCGACCCTTCGTCCTTATCATCCAAGTCGGCGCGTTTTCGACGCATTTCTAGCTTGCAGGCTCAGACGATCCATGAGGAAGAGGATGATGATTCTGAGCAGTAATTCTTGGGAAGAAATTTTTATCAAAAAGACACAGGTTGCGATTGCAGTGGCAATTGTATCACGCTTCGTATTCTCTTTTTGCACCATTTGGTGTAGCTATGCTTGTCCTCTCTTACACGCTTCTTTCTTCTTACATGTACCACAATACCACGATACCCCTTCTCGTATTTCTTTTAAACTACAATCGCTTCTTGAATTCCAACTTGTCGTGTAATTAGGAAAGAGTTCCGGAAAGGAATAATAACGTGTCTTGGTGTCTTTGAACCATTCTTGCGTTTCCTTCTTTGCCGTGATATCGAATTCTTGTGTGTTGTCATCAAGTTCGTCGCAACCAAGGACATTTTCGTGGATGCACAAGATGAAAATAGAAGTCAACCTTCTGATTGCGTGGTTGAAGCGAGGGCTGCTCCTAAAAAAGAATCAGTCTCTTCAGCGACGATATGCTTCTCTGCTCCTCTCGTGTCCGGGCGATCGACTTCGGCTCCTTGTCCTTCGGTCACGATCATTCCATCTCTCCTTGTCGGCGTATCGGCGTCTGTCGTCTCTCGGTGGGCGCTCCTCCCTCCGTCGACCGCCACCATCTCCCGCATCGCCTCTATACGCCGGTATATACGTGTCTACATCGGCTCCGCTCTGGCCAGGGCCGCTCCGCCCAGGAACGCGATTTCTTCTGAACTCCGCATCGTCCCTGATCCCTGGTCGATCCTGCGGGGGAGGTCGAGCATGAGGCCCACGCTCTCTCTGCCACGCTGGTCGTCTGTCATCCCTATACCGACCACCATTGACGCCGTTGCGCCCGTATCCATCTCCAGTATTGAATCCTGCTGTTGCACCGTTCGCGTCAGGGCCAACTCCTACCGTGCCGCCCTTGGGGGCAGGAGGGAGATTGGCCTTGCGGTCGTGGAACTTTCTTCGGTCCAGCTCGTGGCTGTCTTCATATGTGGGAATATCCTCGGGGGCCATCGGTAGCGGCGCCATTTTGAAGTAAGGATGCTCTAAAGCGTCCACTGCGTTGATGCGTGTGCGCCAATCCAGTTTGAGGAGTTCTTTAAGAAGCGAAACTGCACCAGATCCATATCTACGTTTGGAGGTTAGTGGATTCGCCCAAAAGTATATCTTCATTCAGGACGTACTCTCTGAACCGGTTAGAAAAATTTCCTGGGCGGGGTCGCGGAGATAGGTGCTCCCCTCCGGGAAGCTGTTTCCAACCAGGCATAGCATCCTCGTTCGGCGACCCCATGAGATCCCAAATCAATTCAAGCTGATGCGCGTCGCTTTCGCCAGCAAGAATAGGTTTGCCAACAAGCATCTCTCCAAAAACGCATCTATTCGTTGTCAGTATTCGAGTTGCTGGTCGGCACAACGATGCCTGCAAATCGTAACTTACCCAACGCCCCAAACGTCAATGGCTGTAGTATACTGTCTCAACTGCAACAGCAGCTCAGGCGGCCGATACCAGCGGGTGACGACCAAGCCTGTGTAATCTCTCCGCCCATCTCCCATCGGCCGTCCGGCCTGCGGTGTTGGACCATCGTAATGCCTTGCCAAACCAAAATCGGCAATTTGTAGCACACCTTGATTGTCAATCAACAGATTGGCCGCTTTCATGTCTCGGTGGAGGATGTGATTATCGTGGAGATAGCATAGACCTTCGAGGAGCTGTTTCAAGTAACACTTGATCTGTGCTTCCTTGAAGTGAACCGAGGGATTATCGAGCAGTCCGGACAAATCATGATCCATGTAAGGCGTGGCCATGTACATGATGGGCTTTTTTCGCTTATCGGCTATTGTTGTCGAAGAATTAGTTTTCGCGATCTGAGGGTAAGGGTATCGCATATGCTTATCAGCGGAAAACCTACTCGCTCGGGAAGGGTGCTCGACCGCCATGTCTTCGAGTCGAAGGATATTCTTATGCGACAACAATTTCAGGAGTTTGATTTCTCGCAAAGCGGTAATGGGGAACTAGGCGTTGCCGACCGTCAGCATTTCACTGTTTTTTGAGATGAATGGCGCAAAGCCGTGGCGATTGAGTGAGGCATACCCCGTCCTTTTCATGGTGCATGATGATTTTCTTGAGAGCAACGAGAGCCCCCGTCTTCTTTGAGCGCGCTTTGTGAACCTCACTACGAAGTCTGGTCAGCAACCACAACCCAGTCTAACACTAAAGCTAGCAGTATTAGTGTAACGTACCCAAAGGTTCCTTCGCCCAGCCTGCCTTGGAGTTCATAGTCGGAGATGCGCGAGCAGCCTGTGAAGCTGTGCTTCGTTCGGAGATGATTTAGAGCATAGGTGCGCGGCGAGGTGCCATTGGGAGTCTTATCAGACGGGCGATCCACGACGTTGGCCATCGTACCAACGTCGGATCAGAGCGATCAAGAATAAAGCAATGCAGTCGAGAGAAGAATCGAGGGCGCACGGGCGGGCGATGGGAGGAGCTTTATGATAGCATTACCTTGTCGATTGCAGTTCGTCTCTGCGCGGTGCGGCGCGCGTTGGGCGAGATAGGTAATTGAAGGAGGGGTTGAAGTTGGAAATATATTATCGAGTTGCAATGCAAGATGGCTCCACGGCTTTTTGACGGCGAAGATTTGTCGCTGCGACCGAGTAGGAAGGTTTGCGACAACAGGGTGGTGGCTACAGGATACAGGATGAAGGTTGAAAGGAGCGTATTCGGTGGCCGATGGTGACGGCGTCTAGGAACGATGGAGTCTGGTTGAAAGATCGGAGACGCTCGATTGATTGACGGACTTTGACTGATTGGGACGCAGCTGTGGCGGGACTCGCCCATGGCTCCTTCCGATAGTGGCTGCATGCATTCAAATGCTGGCGGTGCACATGGCGCGCACCGTGGAGAGCAGGTACCTGGCATTGTCTGGCTGGATGGGCGAACCATCAAGTACCTCTGTGTTTGGCGACGATACTTCGCTGTCATGGTCCTTTCTGGACCTTACTTCTGGACATATCAACAGCCCTCGAGCCAGACGCCAGCTATGCTCAAGACCTGATTTAAAAGAAGCGCTGATTAGGAAATATTCATTAAGACGAAATACCTAGCGTAAGTCAAAAGCGAACTATGAACGGAAACAGCGTCCTGGACATCGTTCTCAGCCATGCGCCGCATCTGTCGAATAGCCTCAACTTAACCGACGTCCCTACCAGCTGACGACATAGTTATCTGGTCATCTACCTAGTGCTCTAGTAGCCAACCTAACGGCGGTGCGGTGAATTCTCTTCCGCTTGAACCCTCTGTCGTTTCGAGTCGCCCCAGCCACAAAGTCTCAGTCGATGCCAGTGCCTTCCAAAAGCCCCGTGGATAAAAAAATCCCCGAGTCGCGTCGCTTTTTGCTGCCATTCTGCTCTCTGTGCCTTG
>AFRD01000451.1:0-27644 GCA_000222875.2 Periglandula ipomoeae IasaF13
TTCCGCCAAGGCACACCAGGACCCGACTTCCCTGGTGGTCAAGGCGAGGCCCGGCACGTCGGCCGACCGACCGAAGATATGTTAAGAGGATGGACCGACGAGGCTGGGCGACAGGCCTTTGGTCTTGAAAAAATTCAAGTGCGAGAGGATGCCTTGCCCGGGGAGAGGCAGGTGGTTGATCGCGCGAATACTGCCTTGGGGTTCTAGCGGCTCGTGATGTGTTGAAAGAAAGTAGCGGCTGGAGTGAGTGGTGAGGGCCATGACTGTCTTCTCATAGCCAATAATCACAAAATTCGTCACGCCTCTGTTATGATTCACATGGAATGTCCGCTAAGTCCGATTGCCAATGCCATCGTCTTACCTGAGCCATAAATGACCAGGGCTATGCGGCATCCGCATGCAATACCTCAACTTCGGCATTCATATGGTTCCGACTGTGACTCTAGCATTTGTCAGCCTGTAAGACTCGAAGCAGGGCATCGTGCTCGCTAGCTCTCTGTGTACAGCCGAGTGAAATACATCGAATCGTGCGTTCAGGGGCATATCGCTCTCATGCTACATTAGTCTTGCGAAAGGGTGATTCCTCATGATGGCATTACTGAGTGCGGTGAATGGAAGCCCAGGTGGAGGACAAGTCATGAGCCGGGACCCACTCCACAAATCTGACAGTTTCTCCTGCGAAATGCCACGATATTGCTCTCTACAACCGCAGAGTCATAGACTGAATGGCTGACAGGACGGTAGCCGCATTGTCTGTTGTACCTCAGAGTGGTTTGTAATCATGATGAAGATCTTGCTGCAGTGAGACGGTTGGCCTAGTCGATTCATGAGTAGATCCCTGTTGTTATGCTTGAGTGTCATCCACACACGCCTCAAACTCCGCATGGTGAGGCTGGGGAAGCCAGCTACTGAACCCAAACACTGTAGCTTCGTATTTCGACTAGTTTCCAATTAGTAAGCGTGTGTACGATGGCATCCCGGGAGAGGCTGGACTAGCTCGGCCAAGGGTCAATCCGTGTCCGCATGTAAACGTATTAGTAAAAAAACGAGGTCGGAGGACGATGCATCGTGGCCAGTCACGGGCTCTGCTGGGTTGTAGCTTCGTCTTTGGTGGTGCTGGCTGATGGGTCAAGAGGGTCCAGGCGGGGTGGATGAATCGACGGCGCGCGAAGGTGAGAGAGGGGTAGGCACGGCCTGGCTTCGCCCTGGGCAAGTGCTAGGCAACATGGTGAGATCTTTGGCCTCGTGGAGCGAAGCTGTGATTGAGGGGAAACGACATGTCCTGAATTCTGTGCTGCATCTGCTTTTGTATAAGTGAGCTCTTGCCACCCTCATCTGGATCCTAAATCTCATCAGTATCACGCCATCTCTCGCAATTCCATCTCTTTAACCGGCCATACACCACCTCAAACCCCACCTGTCAAAGCTCGTCAACATGTCCTCTTACACCTTCTACGACGCCTCCATCCCCTTGGCCCAAGAGGCCCTCGACGCCCTCCAATCCATCCTCAAGAAGGGTTCCCAGGCCCCCAATGCCGCCTCACTCCCTGAGGCTCGCATCTACGAGGACATGCTGCCTCTTTCTTTCCAAGTTCACTTCGTTACCGATGTTGTTCAGAAGCTCGTTGCCCGCTCTACCGGCACTGAACCTCTTTCCTTCGAGAACAACCTCAAGACCTTCGACGACTTCTTCCAACGCATTGAGAAGGTGCAGGAAATTCTGGCCAAGGCCGACAAGGACACCATCAACAAGCGTGTTGATGAGATCGTCACGATTGGCTTGGGCCCAGGCAAGGAGGGCAAGTTGGCTACTCGCAACTACCTGAGTGGCTATGTTCTCCCCAACTTGTTCTTCCACATCTCCACCGCCTACAACATTATGCGCAAGGAGGGTGTTCCGCTGGGCAAGATGGACTATCTGACTTCATTCATTGGCAAGCACGTTGGCATGTAAATACTGCCACGAATTATGAGAGAGGACGAAGCGAACATGCAGGCCGGATCAAAGGAAGGAATGTGACAGGGAATAAAAGAATACCCACTATGAGTTTATAAAAGCGTAATTAGCTGTATAAATGAATGCTTTTTTTTTATACATTTCTTAAGGAGTATAGGCTGTAGACCGTGGTTGTTGGTAAATCTTAACAGGGTGGCGGAAGTCGGAGAGTCGAGCCCCGATTTGTCTTTTTAGCTGGACCAACCTCAGGCGCTCATCCAACCTCCATTGTTCACCAGCATCGGCACCCACGCCACACACGGCACAAAAGAGATTCTCACTGCGCGCGTCGCGATTCCAGACGACCACGAATCTTGGAGGAGCCCACTACTGCAAACATGTCTCCATTCCTATGGGCACTTCGCCTTGTCCATGCGTTTGAGGTATGGACTTCGACTCTCGCGGTCCCGTCCTTTCACGTCGCTAATCCTGATTCTTAGGACCGAATAATCGAAGCAGTACGATCCCTTCCTCCTCCGAGTTAACTAAATGCCTAAATAACACTCAAAACAGATCCTACGCCAACCGGGCTTCCACCGCGCCGTCGGGCGCATTCACCGAACCATACACGAACGAAAATACGGTCGCAACCCAAACGAACCCCTAGCGCCTGGTGAAGCTACAGGTATGGAAGCCAAACCATTACTACTCGCGACACGAATGAACAAAGCAGACTAAATTTTACTCTAGCCGATCCAGAGTTGAGTGGAAGACGACAAAACCTCTTCAAACATTTCGTGGACGAATTGAAGAACCAGTTCCAGGGCAAACCTACAGATCTCGCTAACAAGCGACCACCGAAATGATACCACAATCAACATCTGCAGATACGAAAGCGAACACATGAAAGCAGCATGCGGAACACTACGTCGGTACACAATACTTGCGGCATGCTCAATACGATCTCGAGAATGGTGCGAGATGGGCTACGCTCCGACAACGCAATAATTGCACAGAATAGGCGCCGCTTCGAATGAGTCAAGACTTTGACAAGCCCATACCTTGTCAGGACGCATAATAGCATCTGTGACTCTATACCCGATGCTGTGGGGTTTTTTGGGGAATCTTGTATTACGTAGCAGCGATTATATCCCCACTGTGCAGGCGCTTCGTAAGCACGCTCTCAACCCGCGTCTAGTCCTGTGTACAGTTGAGAGTTCCCCGCACCACGTCTGATGGCATTGTTTGCCTGGAGGTGATAGGCATACACAGAGTAGAGGGGATTTGTCGTTGGTTGAATTAGTCAACTGGCAGCAATCAAGGTTGCTTGCCATTGTTACGTCAATCACACGAATCCTCGTGGATCAATTTCTACTTGCTGCGCAAGCAAACAATTTGTCGCAGCAACATAGCTGATGGGACAGTCTCGTCCGAATGTTAAAAGAATAGATTCTTAGCTCATCGTCAATTACATTAAGCCACATTTAGCGTCAACGCCTTGCACGTGTTCGACAGATCAAACTTGTCATGGCTCCGGTTGGTGTTGCCCTTATCGGCGGTGGCATCTTCATCAAAACGGAACACCTGGTGAGCAGGACATCCTCAATTGACCACTTTCTTGGCCTCAGACCTATCATTTGCTAACACCTCGCCTAAGCCCGCTGTTCTGAAATGTGATTCATTATCACTCAAGGCCATCTACTCGCGATCTGTCAAATCGGCCCAAGAAACAGCCGATTTGGCCCCCAGCGATATCACTGTTGACCTCTACTCGAGTGATTCAGGAGTCGGCAAGACCTACCATGATCTCCTGCTCAGAGAGGACATTGCTGCTGTCATCATTGCATTGCCAATCAATGCACAGCCGGAGTACATCGAGGCCGCACTCGCAGCTGGCAAGCATGTTCTTGCTGAGAAACCCATCGCTCCGAGCGTGAGCGGTGCCAAGAAGCTAATCGACTTTGTCGCAAAAACTACGCCCAACAATGGCGCAACACTTGGAATTGCTGAGAACTTCCGCTTTCGGCCAAACCTTGTCTACGCGCAAGAGCAAGCCAAAAAGCTAGGCAAGGTGAAGCAATTCAGCATCCTTGCCTTGCTGGGCATGGCCAAAGATGGAGCGTACTATAACACGTACTGGAGAACGAAACCTGAATTCCAAAGTGGTTTCGTTCTCGATGCCGGCATCCATTTTGCCGCCGCGGCAAGGCTGTTCCTTCAGGGCGATGCGGCGCCCGAGACGTTGCACGCATTTACGAGCCAAATCAGCGAGCATCTGATCCCCATGGATACAGCACATGCTATGATCAAGTTGAAGTCTGACGCTTCGGGTAGCTTTCAGGTATCTATGGGCTCTGCATTCGAGTCGACTATCGAGTATCGCATCGAGTTTGAGCATGGCACCGTTCACATAGTCAACTCCAAAGTCATAGTCAAGTGGGGTGGTGAATCGGAAACTGTTAAAGAATTTGCCCCGTCTTCAGGGGTTTCTGAGGAGATCGAGGCATGGGCCGAGGGTTTGGTGAAGGGGGAAGCCAAATCCAAGACAGTCGCCGCATCTTGCGCTGGGAGACTTGGAGTTCATGGAGGCAATCTTCAAGAGTGCTGAGCAGAACGGCCAGGGACAGAAATTGAGTCTCCAGTAGGGAATTGCGGGAACTATTTGACCAACGAAACATCAGTCAAATTAGTGTTCTTCGTTAAAGTCTCCGTTTTAAATCAAATCCACTACAAATACATGTCTATAAGCACGCCCAAATTCCTACAACAAATGCAACAGCTTCTGAAGCCTCATCATTAAAAGAACCCAAAGACAAAGCCCACGATATCCGCCGTGTCATCGTCCTTATGACCTACCTTTCTGAACTTGACTTTCCTGCTGGCACCATGTTTGCACCTTTTATTCTTATCCTGCCAGCATCCAGCGCAGTGATTCCTATCCGAGCATTTTGTGCAGCACCACACGTAGTCATCTCTTTCAAGCTTCGCCTTGCACCTACTGAATTTGAGGCCGAACCCCCAATCTCCGTCTTTGTCCCTTGGGGCAAGTTTTTTAGGAGGGAGTGCTTTGACGCGCTCCATCACGTGGGGACATGTGCGGCCTAGGTTATGGCATTGTTCACAGTACGCGAGGCCCTTTTCGGAGCATTCCTTGCAGTGGTAGATGGTGTCGTCGGGGAGAATGCCGATTTCGCAGCCTTCACAGATGAGAGCGTTGGTCATGTACCAGGGCTCGTCGTCGATGGGTGGAGGCACCTGATGTTGTTGTGGAATATGCGTTGGTGGTGCGTTGGGAGTGTAGGGAGGTGGTTCGAAGGATTGCTGCGGTGCCTTTTGCGGAATAGGCTTGAGGTCTTGTGAAGTTGATTGGGCAGGTATCGGAGGAGGAGGGAAACAGGGTGTCGAGGCAGCACCCGCGTGATATGAAAATGGTCGTGGGCTCGCTTGGGTGCCAAACCCTTGATGTAAACTTGGTTGCAATGAGCCGTTTGTTTGTGGGGGCCCGTGAGTTGCAGGTTTATTGATCGATATCGGCGCCGGATTCGAAGGGATTTTGTCCATTAACAACTGCAGATACGGTTTCGATTTGCACAGGACGGTCTCAACTAGCCCGCGATTCGCAACCCGCGCTGACGCGGCATCGTGACCCTTCAAGCCGCCCGTTATTTGAGCTACCAGATCCAAGGGAATATAAGTTTCTGGTAAATTGTAAATGTATCGTGTAGCCCTCTTCTCAGGTTTCACCTCCAAGAAGTAGTAGTCCCTGTTCCAAGGACACAAGACAGTCGCCTTGCCGAGAGAAACATCACTGATCCTCTTGTCTTCTCTCGACGATGATGGGATGCTCAGACTGACGGAGTCCGAAATCAAGTCGTACTTGACTTTGTTGTCAAAGCTGACCATGGTCCCGCCGTTGGTACCGAATACGACTTGGGTGATCTTTCGCTTGCGCTGTCTTTCTGTCGTCCGAGTGCTCATGTAGTCCTGTGATAGGTCTCGGAATGTTTTGGGGAGGGTTTCTTTGGGGGAGACTTGCGCGCTGCCATCTTTGAAGCGGATGAACCAGCCGCCAGTTGGAGAGATACTAATGTGGTCGACTGTGGAAGATGGGCTGGCGACTTCTAGTAGGTCCTGTCGGTTCGAGAGCACTGGCAAATAGATTATTAGAATGATGGTTCTAGTAAGCTGTAGAAGACACATCGGAAGGGGACGTACACTCTCCGTTCTTAGTCATAATGGCATAGGCGCCATCGGGAGTAGATGACATCCATGCGATCAAAGTCCCTACTTTGCCTGGGTCGCCACACGCCCGCCCTAACGTATCCCACGCCTGTTGTATTGAAGGAGGAAGATTGTGCCTGTGCATTGTTAGGCTTGTAGTGCGACCAAGGAGAGAGTTGGACTCACGCGATTGAAACGTGATCATTGCCTACGGCCCATGAGTCGGGCGTTGGGCCAAAGTAAAAGAAAACCATATTTGTCGCAAATTCGGGTCTTGGTACCGTTTTTCTTGTTTGCCTTCTGGAAAAAGAAGAGGGATAAATTGAGAGTCGACCCAGGTGAAGTAAATAGACGGCCGTGCAACTTATATAAATCAGGCCATCTCACCTAAACGTCATCTCCAAGGCTTTGATCGGCTATTTAGAGCGTCTTGTCATCCTGGCTTTAAGCCCTACAGGTTTATTTCCTATTTCGATCTTGCCGCTGACTCTCGGCGCCCCCACCATCGAATTGGTGTCTCGGCGGGGGATTGGCCGGGGATGAGGCTCGGAATCTTGGCTGCCAGCGTCTGCGCCTTTTTTTCCTAATCGGGTAACGGCTCAGCCTCAGCGGCCATGGCGAGGAGCGAACTTCCCTGGGTGGTATTCAACTTTAATGGAGAGGAAGGCAGATTGGGTTTCCAGGGATGGTCCGTCCTCGGCGAATTGATGTTAAATCATTCCATTTGTGGATGGAAACGTCAAGCGCTTCGCCATTTGGCAATACTTCTCACTGTGCAATGGCGAGATTGCGTTGGCCCCCAGAGTGGCAAGGCACTTAAGGAATGTTGAACCTCTTTTTCAAGCCAAAAAAACAAAAAGAAGAAGAAAAAACCCCATAGACTTCACAAGATAACTCCGAAATATTATACTAAACTTTTTAAATGTTCATCAGTGCTTATTTGGACGCCTCGGACGGTAGCCCCCGTTTCGATGTACGTCCGTTCGGTGTTTCTATCTCAAGGTTCAGGTTGACAGGCCGCCATCACACTTGTCCTGCACAAGCGCTTCCTTTCAACTCTCGTATATACCAAGAATTCCACATTGACGACCTATGCAAAGCGTCACTGCTAGTTCAAATACATGCCCAGTCCCTACTCCAAGCAGATTGCCTCGCTAAGCCGGCGGCGCCAGTTACGTCCTTTTACACCCCCAAACATAACGCCCCAGATGTCCCAGAACAGATTCTGAACGTTGATTGACGTTAAAAGCTTCACTGACTGTTGGCGAACTGGCCCCAGTCACCCCAATTAAGCGGCAGACCGATATCCAGATTAGCTTCCAGCGCATCCTCAACAGCATCCAGGTTGAAGCTCGGATCTATATGCCCGAACACGTCTTGTCCTGAGATAGCATCGATCAATGAGAAATCCACTGTGTTGTCCATACCTATAGCAGAAGTGATGGCAGTCGGGTGGCCGGCAAGCATCTCGTTCTGTCGCATAGCTGCCGTCTGGAGTCCTGCGGATGTGGATCTGGATCTTGCATCTGGCGGCAAGGAACTGACTTCCCTCATTGTTAGTGCTGTGGCTGCTCGCTCCATTTCTTTTAGCACACGCTCTCCCAGGCCGGCGACCACATTGGCGCTCCAGAAATGGTCACCGTATTTTCGAAGCATTTCGCAGTTGCGCTTAAATGAACTCATTGCCCTGGCGCGGAACATGGGCAGTCTACTGTGTCTCATCTTGCGATACTCGACGCTCAGTGCTAAAGACACCGCGTAGGGGATGAATGGCATGGGGCTGAGATGATCCCTGGGGACAGCGCAAGCAATGCGTTCAGCCGCGAGAGATCTCCTGGCGTTGGCTGACGGTGGTGGCAAGGTCGACGCCGCGGGCGCTGTGCCCGGTCGCGGCAGCCTGCAAGAGAGGATGATTACAGCATGGTAGAAAGTTTCGATCGTGGCTATTTTGGTATCAGAATGAAGATCATTATTGAATCAGAGTGCAACAGCCTTACCAATGAGAGATGAGGGAACTTTAAGCGCATCAGCGTTGACAATCATTGCTTCCAACACAGGCAAGTCGATGTACGCAATTTTCTCTAGGCCTGATGCCTCCGCACTTGGTCCTGGTCGATATAATTCGACAACTTGATCGAGCCACTGCACAACAGATAGGAAAAGACGGAAGCAGGGTGGTCGCTTTCTGATGCATGCCTCCAGATCCGCACCAATATCTCGCTCATGGATCAAGCACGGCCTGCCATATTCGGCAGCATTGATGCGATCCAACGCCCACACGCAACAGAATAGATTTTCCAAGTCATCACAATTCGGTGCGTCGTAACGTAATAGATGTAGACCAAGGGTCTGGATATGGTGGATTGCACGCCCGCCTAGCTGGGCAGGTAGATCAGCTTCCTCAGCACACGTAGGCTGCGTATACAGGGAGAGCATAATCAGCGCTTGGATATGCAGGACTCTATCAGTGATGAGACTTGTTTCAAGAATAGCTCTGACGGACGACGACAGAGATTGTGAAAAGTCCTGTGCACTGAGCAAGCCTGGCCCGCGATTTTGCAGGCGAAAATGCTCAGTGAGTTCCGGATCGGCTGCCGCTGAGAGGCAGACAAGCTGGCGAAGAACCACGTTGCATGGATGATCAAGGTTATTATCCAAGTCTGAAATGGGGATGACGGGAAATATTGGATGAACTTTTTGTATGTAAACATCTTTGAGCCGGGCGAAGTCTTCTGGAGGCGGGAGGCACGACAGGCAATGCTCTCGAACGAAGGGAAGGAGGAATCGATCCATCAGCGGAGGAGGTCGTGAGGTGATGAACTGGGAGGATTGGCCAGAGCCTCCGAATGCGCCAGAAGATAACCAGATGCCGACGTCGCCCTTTTGTGACGATGCTCTTGCCGAAACTGATGCGGTTGCCTCGAGGAACATGCCTTCGGGATTTAGATCGCCTACAAACCGGGACGACTGTTGCCTGTGACCATCGCTCTGCGATGAGTTACTTCGCGCGGCATGATGTTGTTCATGCTGAAGCTGCTGATGTTGATGGGGATGTTGGTGCTGCTGCTGCTGCTGCGGTTGATGTTGGTGCTGCGGTGCGTATGGTGAATGTGACGTTTGGACCGGATGAGTTATACCATTCTCATGCATAGTGGCCATCGGTCTCATTCGAGGCGTAGCAACAGATGGTAAGGTATTGGAGGGGCTAAGGTGATGTCAGAACCTGATTTCAGTGGCACCACGAAGAAAGCTGAGCAGAACTCACGAAGCTTGTGAGGGTGATGAATCATGCCCTCGATGGTCTTCCGAAGCAGTTTCTTCGTGCGCATCCTCTGCGTGAATACATCGTCGCTGCAGGGCACAAGCAAGCCGGTGTGGTTAGCATAACTGAGCCTGAAATAACAGCAATTAGAGCAAACATCGGCAAGCTCAGAATGACTCTGTCAAGATCGCACCTTTTTGCGCCGACAAGCCGCACAGGCCTGCTGGACCTGTTTGCGCTTCACGGGCAATCCTCCTCTGGCGGGATCCGAAGCCACGAACTTGACTTTTCGTGCCGGGGCGGGCGCCGGGTTGTTGGCCGTCGGCGCGGTGGACATGACGACATTTCCTTGGTCGTTTTCTCAGCGCTGGGTGCGTGTCGAGGTGGAGATTATTAGCATTGTAACCCTGGAGATGAGACGCCGGCCAATTGCCGACAGCGAAGGTGGTGAGAATTGAAGTGCGGTGACGGTTGTTGAATCGTAAAACTGAAACTGGGTCTGCCACGATGAGATGAGTGTGAGAATGCTTGGCTCACTCATTATTACTCACATGCAGGTTGCTTCATGAGTCGACACAGCCACGCGGCTGCCGAGCTGGGTTTAGTCGGATGTGGCTTGCGGGGCAAGCATCGCGCACCAGTAGTTGGGAATTGACACGAATTGTGGCTCGGCAAGGCGCATCCAGATTGATCTGGAAATTGTAACTTTTAGGCTAACCAAATGAAATGAATTATTGAAGATCAGCGGGAGATTCACTGCGATTTCGTCATCTTCAAGGAGTTGAAGATCCTCATTCAATCTCTGCGTTTTGGCAGAGTGCGACATCGTCATAATCATCCACTTTCGTCCTTTGACAAGTCTAGTGGACGGCCATCAACCATTCCTGGATCAGTGCAGCGCACAAGCAATTCAATTTAGCAATGTGATTCAAAAGTCGAATCAAACCTTCTCGAACTTCTGGCCCACTGTGGGGGTATCGAAAAGCTTGGGCGCTGAAGTGAATGAGTTGGTTGTGCCCAAAGAAGCTGTAAGTGACAAAGGGCTGGAGGCAGGCGATACAAAGACTACCTGGGCCTAGCAGCGTCGCTTCTTTGTCTCTCTTCGTGTTCGACTATATCCACCGATGATAGAAGAGAATTGTGACAGATGGCTTGTGCAACACAAACTCATCGCGGCATTTTCTCATTCACCCCTCCCTTTGTTTACTCTTCGACAAACATGGTATAAAACACCAGCAAGATCGTTCTTACTCTGACACTGGCGCCTCGAAATCTTCTGCCGAAATGATTCTTTATGATGGCTTTGAGAGACATTGCATGGCTCTCTCATCAGGCTGATCAATTGAACATGGGAGAGCGTGAAATCCCACTCGAGAACTTCGCCCCTCCTCCAGAGTACCAAAAGACGCAGCGAGACGGGCCGGAAGCGATCCACAACCACTATCATATAGCTAATGAGCATCGTCCCACACCGTGGTATCGTCAAAAATGGGCGTTATGGACCTTCATCGGACTTGTGGTTGTACTTGCAATCGCAGGGTTTGTTACGATGGGCGTATTGCTCAAGAAGGCTTCAGATTTCAATGCCTCGACCAGTGTGGGGTCATCGGGCTCATCTGAAAGCCCATCATTGTCAGCAACGAAGTCGAGACAACTCCAAGCAACTTCGATCACGAGCGACACACAAGCTACGGCCACGTCTTTCACGATGCTGGACAAGTCCCAATTAGCATCAGCCTACGTCAAGTCGAGCGATGTCACACTCAGCCGCCTGCTAATTAGACAAGAAGATACGAATGATCTTCTTGTTACGGAGTGGGCTAACGGGCAAGTAAACCATTATCGAGTCAAGGACAAGATTGGCTCAGAGGCAGCGGAGCCCAAGCCTGGCACACCAATCGCCTTGCAAGCCGACGCCTCGGGGACGCTCCATCTCTTCTATCTCAGCAGGAGCAACACTATATCTTACGTCTACCAGCAGACTGTTGGGAAGTGGAAGTCAGGAGAGGTGACCAACGAAAACGGCGCCATTCGCACATCAGCATACTCCAGCTTGTCTGTTGCCATGCACAGTGGCAAGAAGGCATCGGACCTGCTTGTTCTCGCCTACGACAATCCTTCTCAACAACTTCAGCTGGCCATGACGAATAGCCCATCAGAACAGGGCTCATGGTACATTGCTGATGTAACGCCTTTGTCAGGAAGCTCAGTGCCGGGTCAGTCGAATCTGCCATGCTATTCCCTTGGGGGGGATGTGTTCATCCCAGCAGGGAAAAAGCAGGACAGCGACAATCAGAATCTCCTACTTGCCGTGGTAGAAGGCAGCGACGTGCATGCTTGGAATTGTGCGGTCGACTTTTGGCCGCCGCCTGAGGTGCAGGTTAAGTGCAAGGTCAATGAACAGTTCCGGGGTGAGTGGTATCTGTTGTCCCAATGCGAGGGGTCTTTACACTAACAACGAGCTGTAGATGGAGCGGGCAAGAATTTGACTCTGGTGCCACCACCCAAGCAATTTGCTTGGATCAGTCTGAATGAAGGGCAGGACAAATCTAACGCTAACTTTGACTATGTTCTCCTGTCTCAGGATGGCAGCGGCACCGTTCGCGAAAATTCAGTCGGCGCGGGCACCACGAGAGGTTCAGGCCCCGGTTTTACGGCCAAGATGCCCATCAAGGCGATATCCGTCACGACTGAAGGCATGATATTTGCATCGACTGGGAAAGACGTCGTTGTTTACAAGAAGAATGGTTCGCGGTGGCAGCCAGATGTTGGAACAAATGTCACGTTTCAGGAATAGAGTATGAGAGCTAAAGGGATAAATATAGTGGTTAAGTATGTAATTTAGCATCGCGAAGCAGAGATTGAATCGTTACGGAATCGCGTATGGTCAGTTCGATTCACAGCATGGAGCGGAGCCGTAGCACGGGCAACGATACATCCACTCGTGACAAAACAAAACACAGTGAATCTCATGGTTCTGGACGAATACAGGCCATTCTCTGACCCGTGGCCCGCACGCTTCGTCAAACAAAAACAAGCCAGGCGCGGGCCAGGGTCTGTCGCGACCGGCCACGCAGATATCCAGCGTGCATCTACTCCGTACATACATTGACACGACTTGACATTGACAAGATTCAGGGTCTGACGTGCCCCCCCGCCATCAGCCAAACGGTTGGCTACCGCGTGCCGGGACAGCGGGGCCGGCCACCGACACGGTCGGGAGCTAAGCCCCAAGTAGAAATAAGTAAACAAGACGTTGGAGTGCAGTCTCGAGGTCTGGTGGTGGCATGGGCATGGCGGGCAGGCAGAACACGGTCGTTGAAGATGGTCATTTGACACGGTAGTGTATTGTTTTGCGCTACACTTTAAGAGCTCTTTCCTCGATATCTCATCTGTTTGAGTTTCCCCTCCCGTCATCTGAGGCCACTGAAACCCGTTGCCTAGCATCTCCTTTGCACATCGCTAAGCAAAGCAATTGGACATTCTGCTCAGGCATTCCCTGCAATGGCGGACCTTAATGTTCCCATCGCCCTTCGGCGAACGCGCCGCAGCAATGTTGGTGTTGTGAAGCAGGAGGAGACGACGACCTCCTTGGTACCTCCCAAGACACCTCGACGAGCAAGAAAGGCAGTTCGATTCTCGGAACCTGGATTGTCCAGTGGTTTGACGCCCATGATCCGATGCGCGTCAATTAACACGCCTCGTCAGCATCGTCGTGCCTCAACACCTGCTGCCTTCAACAGAGGCGGTACGCCAGGGCCTCAATCTGTGTTTCGATCGTGTGAGCACCTTTCAGCACCGATTGCTCATCTGCATCAAACCATCGACGGACGCGTCGAAAGACGAATTCGCCGAAACAACCTGCGCAACCTCCTCAACAAGATGGAAAATGAAAAGAAACAAAAGGCCCAGCAAGCTCAAACGGAGATCAAGCACCTCAAGTCGGAGATAAAGTCTCGGGATCGAGAGATTTATGAACTGCAAAATGCAACAGTTGTCATTGACACGGAACGCATTTGGGACCTAGAGCAGCAGATTGAGGATCTCAAGGAAGAGTTAGCCAAGCGACCAGAAACGCCCAAGAACCTGGATCGCAGCTACAACTGGACTTTGGCGGCTCGGGATCCATTCGCGGACGAATACACAGACATGATGGCTGAAGACGACCAGTTTGGTGATGAGACCATAGCACAGTTCGTGACAAGTACCCCTTCGCGGACTAGAACTTCTTTCCCGACACCTCCAGCGACCAGTCCTTTGCTGCCGGCTACCCCGTGCTCGAGAATCTGTCTTCCCACACCTCGCTCTCACACGGGCGTGCAAGCCTGCTTCCCTGATCCCGCCAAGCAGCTGCTGCAAGAGGAGCTCGCCTTATTGCAGCTTGAAGTGGGCAAGCTCACAACGACTCTCGACTCGTACAAAAATCTTGGGTCAAAGTTGAAGGAGCAACTCGCATCGGTGGAGCCACTTGCTGCTCTGAGTCGCGATGCGTCCACGGCGGATATTCTGCAGAGCAAGATCGCTGCCTTGTTGCAAAACATGTCGGACCGCGCAGCGGCAGTCACCCAACTCAGCACAGAAATTGCCAACCTGGGCTTCCCAGGAGCCGATGCTAGTGAGATGATCACAGCCTTGGCTTCTGGCTTCCGTGCTGCCCGTCTGGAACTAGAGTATCTCACACCCGGTGAGATCACGCTTCCTCTTACTTCTCACGGCGCAGAAGTTCTCGATCTCTTACTTGTGCGGCTTCGCGAACTTGCCAAGAAGATCAAGGAGGACGAAAATTCCATCGACGAGTATCATGAAATCGAGCAATCGCTACGCAAGCAACTGGACGCACGTGTCTCTGTCATGGATGAACTCAAGGCCGAGATGAGCAAAGCAGAGAGACTGCTAAACGAGAAAAAGCTCAAGGTACAGGAGCTAGAGATTGGCAATGAACGCCTCAAAGGCGCAGTCGACGGGTACATCCGCGATATTTCAGAGCTTGAGAAACTGGTAGAGCGGATGGAGCAAGAACACCGTGAAGCAGGCGCCACACACGCCGCTCAAACGGAATTCGACCGTCAGCAACTCTCTAAAAAGGACACCAGCATCACTGAGCTAGAGGAGAAGCTCGCTGACGCGGTTCGACAAACGGCAAATCTGCAAAAGGAGATCAGTGACGTGCAAGACAGCAGCACGCGACACGTCGTATCTCTGAACAAGCGACACGGCAATGCTCTCGCTCTCCGCGACGCCCGAGTGCTGGAATTGCGGGGTGAGATTGATCGCGTGAATGATTCCTTGCGCAGTGCACACGAGACAATCCGGGTGTTGCGCGTAGAAAAGGGCGGCCTGCAGACGCAGATGGATGCGGAGAAGGAAAAGGCACAGCGGGCCATGGACTCGATGAAGGCTGAGCTGCAGCGTGTTTTGCAGATGAGCCACGAATTCCTAAGCAGTCCCAAGAGGGTGAAGAAGCACGCCGATCGATGGGATGGGATGGACGACGAGGATGAGCTTGCGTCGTCACCGGCTCGTGGAGGGGTTGATCGAGACGCGCGCCATCAGGGCAAGAAGCTGAGGAGGTGGTATGATAGTGGATTGGGGCTTTTGGAGGAAGATGAAGTGGAGATGTTCTAAAGTGATTGCTCACTCAAATGTTTTGGAGCTGAAGATGTATTACGTTGTGATATAGAGGCGTTCTTTTATTTTGGGGGCTGCACATGCATTTGCGGCGTCATTCGTTCCGATATAATACCTACTCATTACTTTTTTTTCTTTTGTACGACACAAACTTGCCAATACATCATAAGCTCGACAGATTATCGTGCCATGGCGCACTCAGCTGTATGATGATGTTTTGTAATTCTCAGACAAGTTTGCTCCGCCCATCAAGGTTTGACCGAGTACCTTGCTATTCATATTGCTTTCTTTAATTGTTTGGCATTGTCACCACCGCTACCCCGAAATCGAACAGCCACTCACATCATTCGCTGTCACGCATTCTTGGCTTGCATGCTGCGCGACGCAACCCATCAGGCCATGCAGATTATCTCATTGTCCTACCAGAATGGAGGGGTGGCCAATTCTGCACAGCTACGTGGCGACGTATGTCTGAGATTGGGTACCTTTTCCCCCCAGGTTAAGAGAGGAAGAGGAGAAACGTGAACAACAAATCGAAGCGAGTAGCGACTCAGTATATCAAGAATGGGAATCCCATGGTGATTCAGACAAGCAGATTTCTTTTTCCCCTGACACATAAGTGCAAAAGAAATATTCGACGAAGATTCGATCCAGCCGTAAGCATGCCAAGTAGTCCTGTGCCGATACCTCCGCCAAAGCCACCTAAGGAGGGTAAGTCGTCCATGAAAGGGAAGTACGATGTCGCACATCTCATTGCATACTAATTGACTGTTGCTGGATATATAGAGATAGTCAGAGGTCCCGGAAGTCAATACTGTGGGAGCGTCTATTGCGGTTCTCCACAGCTCGTCACTCGAGTTACATCGTCCGGGCAAGTCATCGAGACTTGGGGCGCGCCGCCGAAACCAGGGCACGAAAACTGTATACCGAGACGGTATTCGAAGAAAAAGAAGAAATGAGATGGCTGGGATCAAATGAAAGATTGGACTCTTATGATTGAACGACATGAAGCGATTTTGACAACGTAACGTTGACTATGTACTTTCTTAGGCTATGTACTATGGGGGGGATTTCCTACATCGTGAGCAATATATTGCAGCTCAGAACATGCTAGATGATGGCACATGCTCATGTTCCCCTGTAGAACCTCCACTTCGCCTTATAATCCGCCGTCAATTCCTTGTCCAGGACGAGTGCGCGTACGAACTCGTTTGGAATTGGTCCATATGTCAAAATCTTATCATGGAATTCCTTCTCACCCATCTTTTTCAGCCCGAGGGCTTCCTTTCTCAGCTCAACAAACTGCAGGGCACTAATCATGTACGCGATCTGGTAGAGAGGGCCATAGTCCCCGTTTAGCCACCTCCTTACTTCGCCCTCGGCCGTGGACCGCTCATGCCCAACCCAATTGACCAACACATCGATACACTCCTGCGGCTCCATCTTGCCCAAGTGGAAGTTCATGGTCAAGATGATGCGTGCACAGCGATGCATGCGCCAGAACATGGTACCGATGCGGTCCTCGGGCGAGACGAAAAAGTCACCGCGCTGCCAGAGGACATACTCCCAGTACATGGCCCAACCTTCCACGAAGAATGGCGTCATGTACATCAGGCGATGGCTTCTATGCCGCTCAGCCTGAAATATCTGGAGACGATGGCCTGGAATGAGTTCGTGGAACACGGTGGCGCGGGAGAAGTGTCGGTTGTTCCCGCGCATGACCATCTGCTTGAGGTCGTACGGCATGTCGTTGGTGGGATAAGATATCTGGATCATGGGGCCACCGAGGAAGAAGGGCGAGACTTTATGTTGCTCTGTGGGGATCATGATGGTGCGGTAGATTTCTTCGGCCAGGACAGGCACCGTGACGAGATTGTTGTCGCGCACGAAATTGGCGCCTTCGCGCGCGAGCTTCATCACAAGCTGAGGCTGTTCGCTGGGCGGCACGAATTGCGTTTTGACATACTCGAGAGCCTTTTTCCAGTCATCACCGTAGCCGAGCTCCTGGGACGCTACTCGCATCTGCTGCTCACACCATTTGAACTGCTCGTTGGCGATTTTGACCAGTTCCTCGGGGGCGTAGGCAATGACCTCAGCTTCGAGTTCGTGAAGGAGGGCTTCCCGTCCAATGGGCTATCCTATTATGTCGCCAGTACCATCAGGCTTCATGCCGGCCAATTTGCTTTGGACCAGGGTAAAGTATTTGTCCAATGCGGCATCGGCAGACTTCCAAGGTGTCGTGGCCCACCAATCGAATTGTGCATCATACGACGAGTAGAATTGAAACATCTCGGCAAGGTGATCCCTCAGCTCTGTGATAATTTTGGAGGCTTTATATGCCGCAGTTTTGGTGGCTGTCAGTTTTCCATTTTCGACCTCTGTATATGCTTTGCCAACAATGTCCTTCAGCTGATCCAGATCCCTGGCGATATTCTCCGGCTGAATGGGTTTCACACGTTCTCGATGCTCGCAAAGTGTGATTACAATTGGAGCAAACGGAAGCAATGGGGCGAGCTCTTTGTCTGTGTCCTTGTCGGACTTTAGCTGCGACTTGCGCTGATTGAGAAAGTTCCGGAGAAGAAGATAGTCGACTCTGTCTTGCTGATTGAGAGCATCAAAGTCAAGATGAGCAAGCGAGTCTAGTTCTTCGTTGTAGAATTGGGCCAACCGATGACGTCGCGTGGGGGAGATCGAAATGTTGTAGAATGTATTGATCTCGCCAAGGTCGGCTTCAACCCTGCGAGCTCTGTCTGCCATTGACTCGGATCCATCGCTGCTTGGTTTGGGAAGCGATACCCATACGGAGTCCATGTTTGAAAGTGACGTGCAAGGCGAGCAACCCTGCGTCATGGTTTTCGGTGAACTGCGAGATTCCTACAATCAAGGGGCGCGGTGACGCAACAGGGTCATTTGAAGCAAGCGTAAGGCGGGTGAGCACAATCTATGCGAAAGGATATACAACTCAGAACTGGCGGCAGACTCACTCCATGGTATTTACAAGCAGCCGTCTCGGTCTAGCTTGTAGAAAGCTGGGGTACGGTGGAGGAAGTGCTTAGATACAGGGTACCGTAGCCAGGCGCCCCAATCGGTAGTTAATACTGGACAGCTGGTTGGATCTTGACTCTTGACTCATCAACTTGTCAATGCTTTTTTTATTGTTGCATGAGATGCGGGTTGGTCCAACTGACGGGTACATCAAATGATGCAGGAAATGGGTGCTCCCATACGAAGGTTGCTGTGAAATCTCGATTTTGCATTCCAACCCCTCTCGGCTGAACAAGGCATGACGCAGTGTGTCACCGAGCGCAGAGCGATCATCTGTCACCACGAGAGAAACGTGAAGCTCAGTTATCCGAAATGACAACGCTGCGAAGTGCTCTGCGTTTTCAGAGGTTCAATGATTACGAGCCAACCGTCAAGTCCTAGTTTCGGAGAAGGATTATTGATGATAACAACACAAGGCTGCATGACCTTGCAGGGGTCGGCGGCAACGACCAACCCCCTCACTTCCATACACAGCCGCAATCAACGTCGCATCTGCCTGGTCTCTGTACGCAAAGCCTCAAACCCTTCACCGCGGCAAGCAGGCAAACAGGCAATGTGGTTTGACGTGCTGGTCCCATGTCGAAGCGGTCAATTTCGCCAGGAGAGGACGGGGTGGAAACACCAAACGGGACAAAGAGATCAAGGACGACAAATGCGATCGACACACCGGAGGGCATCAGTCTGCCAGTCAGGAATCTGAAGAGGTTCGCAAATGAAGAATACACAGTTGCTTGGGTGTGCGCTTTGCGCTGCGAATACGTCGCCGCACAAGCATTTCTCGACGAAACTCACGAACGACCGCAGTGGCGCACCGCTCATGACGACAACGACTACACATTGGGCAGAATTGGACCGCACAACGTTGTTGTCACGGTCCTGCCGACTGAAGGGTATGGCATTGCTTCCGCAACAGCAGTAGCTCGAAACCTACAGCATGCGTTCCCAAATGTTTTGGTGAGGCTCATGGTCGGCATTGGCGGCGGCGCTCCAAGCGAGAAGAATGATATCCGTCTTGGCGATGTTGTCGTGAGCCGACATGAGAATGGAGTGGGAGGAGTTTTCCAGCATGACTATGGCAAGGCGATTCAGGGTCAGAGATTCGTCACTACTGGTCACTTGAATCAACCGCCGGGCATCTTCACGACCGCGATAGCCGGGCTAGAAAGTGACTATGAGCTAAACCCACTAGGACATTGCAGGCTAGACAATGCTGTCGAAAATGTATTCAAGCACCGGCCAAATTTGCGACGGAAGTACCAGCGTCCTGATCCCACCACAGATATACTATACCGGAGCGACTTTCTTCATCCTCCCGGCACCGAGTCACATTGCGCAAAGGTCTGCGGCAACAATCCACAGCTGACGCAAAGCCGCCCTGAGCGGCCCATGGAAGTTCAGAACAAAGCAGTAATTCACTATGGCCTGATTGCCTCATCGAATTCGGTGATGAAGAATGCTCTGGTCAGAGATGAGCTCGCAAGAGAGAAGAACATCTTGTGCTTTGAGATGGAAGCTGCAGGACTCATGAATACGTTTCCTTGCCTAGTGATACGGGGTATCTGCGACTATTCAGACACATAAGAACAAGGAATGGCAAGGCTATGCCTCTATGGTTGCAGCAGCTTACGCAAGAGACCTTTTAAAGCGAATAAGCGCTTGCAAAGTTCCAACCGCCGGTAAAGCAGCCGACGACGAAACATCGGCTTCGCTGAGGGGCTCGGAGAGTAGACCGCCAATCGAGGAAGACCAGGCTGACCTGCTTTTGGACTCACTGAAGTTTGACCACATCGATTCCCGTCAGCGGTCAATTAAGAGTGCTCACTCGATGACCTGCAAATGGATACTGCAGACGGAGCAGTATTTTGACTGGCTTGATCCCGATAGAATCAGCGAACACCTCGGCTTCTTCTGTATCAAGGGCAAACCTGGCGCTGGCAAATCAACGCTTATGAATTCCTTGTACACATATACCTTGAAGAAATTCAGGAACAAGATTATTATATCCTTCTTCTTCCATGCTCGTGGACGTACCCTCGAGAAATCGACTATTGGAATGTACCGTTCTTTGATACACGACAAATTCTCCTGAAGCTCCCAAAGCTACAGTCTTTCACAGCCTGGGACTGGTTGCATCGAGTAATTATGATTGGGATGTTGAGTCTCTCAAGAAGCTGTTCGAGAGTGCCATTCTGGAGCTTGGTAATTCCAAAGTCATTTGTTTCATTGACGCCCTTGACGAGTGCGAGGAGGACGAAATTCGCGACATGGTAGCATTTTTGGAACAGTTAAGCGCCAAAGCTATGTTAAGGAGTATTGACTTCCGCATATGCTTTGCTAGCCGCTTATATCCCAACATCTCCATGAAGAAAACTCGTGTCTTGAATCTCGAGCAGCAGAGTGGCCATGAACAAGATATCATGATATATGTCCAAAATGAGCTGCGGCTTGGTGATGGCTCAGATGCAGAAGAAATCCGTCTCGAACTGAGACAAAAAGCGAACGGCATTTTCATGTGGGCTGTCCTTGTCGTGAGTATCCTAAACAGTACAACCGACCGGGGCCGGCATCATGAGCTTAAACAGAAGTTGCGAGAGATCCCAGGGACCTTGCACGACCTCTTCCGCGATATCCTTGTCCGCGATTAGCACAATAGGGACGAGCTTCTTTTATGCATTCAGTGGATCTTATTCGCGCGAGAGCCATTGCAGCCCGAGGAATTGTATTTTGCCATACTCTGTAGAAAAAACCCTGGAATTGTTTCCCAATGGAAGTCCGGCCGGATTACCCCGACTATTGTGCGCAACTTTATTTTAGATGCCTCAAAAGGAGTAGCTGAGTTTACAGTCTCCGAGACTCCCACAATTCAATTTATTCATGAGTCGTTGAGAGACTTCTTGCTGAAGGATAATGGTCTCAAAGATATCTGCTTGACAGAAAAGGAAGACTTTCAAGCACAGAGTCACGAGCAGCTCAAGAGGTGCTGTTTAAGCTATTTGTCCAATCGTGCAGTTGCATCGGCAGAGATAGATTGGACAAATCTTGAAGCAACAGTACGACAAGTGGGGAAAATCCGTGAATCTATGGAAAAGTCCTTTCCATTTATCCGGTACGCCTCAAGAAATATTCTTTATCATGCGAATACAGCCGCGGAAGGCGGGGTGCGGCAGGTATCATTGCGTCGAAAACTCCCTCTCGCCACGTGGACCAGATTCATCAATCTGTACGAACAAGCCGCAGAGCGACATCGAAATCCAGGACTCCAATATGTTTTTTGCAAAGTATGATCTGGAAGCACGGATCAGAGATCATCCAGATCAGACTTCCTGCTTCGAACCTGAGAACGAGCGGTACCATGCACCAATTTTAGTGGCACTGGCCTTCAAGAGTGACAAAGTCTTAAAGTACTTTCTGCAAACTCTTTCCGAGAAGCAGCTCCCAGGGGCCTCAAAAATCAATCTCTGGCAAATGTATTGTCCTGTTGATGGGGAATGCCTGGATTTTCGGCATCATCCTGCCCTCCACAAGCAACGAAACACGGAAGAAGTTCCACATATGCTCTACGACTTGGGCAACGAGGCCGTAATGTACGCTTTCACAATTGCCCAGAGACTAAAACCAATAAGGATGTACTTCGAGCATTACAAAAAACCGCGACATTGGGCTGCTGTACATGGGAAAAAGCATCTCTTTGAATTCATACTAAAACACGAGACTTCCACGGTAGAACGGGTCGACTATGATTCGTTCAGACTTGCGGTGGAATACAAACAAATGGATATTGTTAAGCTTATTTTTCAGAAAGCAAACGAAAAGCAAGCCGAGAAAGAACTCCGTGCACCATCTTCCACGAGCATAAAAGATACTGGCAGCGAATCCAATGCCGGGACATTGAAGGAGTGCGTTGGCATAGACCCTTCTTATCTTGTCTCCACACTGCGAATAGCAATCGATGCAGACAATGAGCCAATGGCCAAACTCTTATTAGAAAACGGCGCAAAGCCGAAGACATGGTGGCACCTGAGCCGAGCCATTGAAAAAGGGAACATGCCGATCGTTGAGCTATTAATTTCGCATGGCGCTAAGATTAATGACCAACCGTTCCTAAGTGATACTGTCATTTCAGGCGATCATGCGATGTGCATCCTGCTGATTGAGAATGGGGCGAAGGTAGACTTGTTATGTCCTGAGGGGAAAACGGCCCTGTGCTATGCAGCAGAAAAGGGCGACTGCTTAGCGGCCAAGATTTTAATCGACGCTGGCTCTAGAGTCAAAGCTAAGGGCTCACATGGATCAGTTCCATTGTACGCAGCAGTCGTTCACAAACAAGCCGCCATGGTAAAACTCCTAAAAAGGAAGGGCGCTCGTATCCCGGCCGCAGCCTCTCAGGACAACACACAACTTCTTCGTGTTTTGAGAAAACGTCGTATCGGTATTGCGAGATACTTGCTTGCTTATAGCGAAAATCGTCACAATATTGACATGGAGTCTCTGCGCAGTCTTCATGATGAGATGCATAGCCACCGTCATTGGAAGGTGGCGGAATTTTTGTCAGATATGATGGACGCAACCCGACGTCGTAGCATTGACGGACGTGACTCGTGACCAGGTGCTTGCTCGTCGCGGCGCGTAGCTTTCCCTTCAGAGACAGTAAGGGAACTTCTGTATGCAGGTTGTTCTTAAGTTAATAGGATTCCGCTTCTTGGTCTTTCTCATGATAGAAAGGAACAAGAATTCTCCTAGCCCTAGTCGTCTAAGACTGAATCGTGTAAAGGTCATTTTGTATCGGGGCTAGTCATGATCCCAGGTCTACAACTACGAGAGCTCGGACAACCACAACATCTGTGACATTTATAGAACCACAACAATCACGACAGCCACAAAACAAGGATTCAGCTGCTATTTGTGTCAACTTTCCCCTCCGTTCTTGATTGATATGTCTCTTCCTCTATGCAGTACTCGGCCTGCTGTTCCCTATTGGGCTATTTTACCCAGCATTTTCAGCCATTTCTGTTTCGCCGACAAGACTGGACTTAAGTCACATTACCGCCTGATATGACATTGCAGCTGAGAATAAATCAACTGTGGTCCTCTCACTGGCGAAGTGGTTGTTCGAACCTATGATCGTGGCGCTGCCGTTGAAATCGGAGTGTTGTCTGCCTGGCACAGCAGCTTGGACAGGATATACATATGAGGAAAAGTCTGGCTGAGTGGCTACGCTCGAAATCACGGTCTTTCTGCTAAGAATGCATTCTCTGGCTTCCATTCATTGGTCAGCGTTTTTTCCAGTAGTGATTTCAGAAACCGTGTGAGCAGCTTCAGGGCATCATGGACTACTGCAAAGTGGCATCTCTCGCTCTCTCTTTCCTTCATTTTTTTTTTTTTAAAAAGTAAAAAAATGACGGTTTGTTGCACGGCACTATAAATGAGAAAACAGACTTCACGCTTCGACTTTTGTGAACTCCACTTCCTGGTATATACAAAAAAAGGAGCTTTACTGTCTAGCACATCGCAGGGTCTGTCATATCATTTTGCCTGTGATAAAAAAATACTCAAATGCGGTGAAGGGTGAGATTCGACGAGATTTCAAACACAAATGAAGTGACAGGAAAGAACAAAAAGAAAGATATGAAGAAACGGGGAATTGAACCCCGGACCTTCCGCAAGCAAGTAGACTATGCAAAGCGGACGCGATAACCCCTACACTATTTCCCCGGGTGGAGCTATGCGCACCAGGTTTTGGATTATGACCATGTTGCGCAATCTCATCTCGGACTCTTGAATCTGTGACATGTAGATTTCCGCGAACAAGAAACTGATGGCTGCGAGCCGAATAGACTCCACGACTATCAAGGATGGAAGGATGAAAATAACATGAAACTCTGAGGAACAGTGCAATTATTATTCAACTGTTCAAAATCGTATATTTAGTTGCTCTTCGATTTCTTTATAATGGCATCTGACGCCTGGGATTTGGCGTGTTCATGTTCTGTACCCAAGGTACTCAGTTCGCACTGTTCTGACAGGGCCGCTGCACCGGCTTGTTGTCGGCGACGCTTGTTTCTCTTATGAGACCAACAACAGGCGATGCAGGCCCCAATACAGGCGAAAAACACAAGTAATGGGATGGCTATCAATGCGGCGAGACCGCCGCCTGAAGGACAAAAGCCTTCGCAACGGTGAACCGGATTGCCTTCAAAGCCCTCGGTTAGGCCAAGCGTTTGACCAGGTGTCCATCGCCATACAGAACGAGAGGAGGTTAGTTCTGGAAGCAAAAAGGGAAGTGATGAGGTATCTGACGGCTGACATGCCACTATCCAAGCCGTATACTTGTATAGTGTCACCCTATGCCGCGCCTGTGTTGAAGAGACACAGGTGGCGAGACCTGGGCCCATTTAAGTCGGCGTATAGTTTCTAGGATATGTTTCAGTTGTGCTCGACCTTAATCCGGATCTGTTCTACATACTGTGCGCAACATAATGCTGAAGATACGGCCTGAGAGCTGGATGTGTTTGCCGTCATCCGCCAATATACCCAGTCTTGAGGGCACACTCCAGGACTGAAGGCCAGGTGCCTTTGTTGCCATCCCGATGGCTGGCACGCCGAGAAGCGTGGGTCAGATTCATCTGAGGTGAAGGTTGATGTCGTCCATATATCATGTGTAGTTTGGTAAAAGAGCACTTGAGTGGATGTGAGAATATGCGACAGGTTAAAGATAGAAGAACATGAGCTTGGGGATGCAAACTGCGTAGTAAGGCTGGGCCAAGGACCGGTGGTGGTAGAGTTAGGAGTTGATTGAGATGCCATGTTTATAGTGAAAATGCTTTGATGTGCCAAGTGCTGTTTTGCTCGACAGATTGCAACAAACAACTTGGCACAGCCTAATACAGTGCTCTATCCTTCCTACTAGACAATGAAACATGCGAGGCGGAAGAAGGAACGACATGGCAGAGCTGTGAAGAGGGGCAAAGGGGATTTCCCTCCAAGTCGGTTGTTTCCAAATGAGGCATAACGCAATTGTCAGAAAGACTGGTCAGGCATAGCTGCTTTTATTGAGGCAATCAGCCGCGCCATCAGATCAAAGTGGGGATTGTACAATGAAACGCGAACCACGGTTTAAATTTAGTACAACCGCCTCTTTCGGTTGAGCCCTCGGAAGTGCCCGTGAAAAACCCTTCATGTTCATGGCTTGCGCATGATGTGGAACACAGAAATGAATCTAACAAAACTATTTCTTCCGCTAATGCAAAGGAACATCCTTTTTCGGATGGATAATTTAATTTGATCGTTTGTCTCAGGGCTACCTGAGCTGACAAGCGGCACTACCTAGTGTCTAAATATGATGCGGCTCGGCTGGTCGTCTTCCCGGTGCTCTGTGCCTGTGCCCGTGCCCGATAGGTCACCACATCTAATTACTCTGCGTGTTGTCATTCCTTACACGTTTACCATATCCTATATACCCTCAATACGCGTTCTTTCATCAAGTCGGCTACTATTGCCGGCTCAGCCAGCTGCCAACTACGACTGCATACTGACCAGATTTGGCGACGAAGTTGAACTTACCTTCATTGCTAATCTACGCGAGTTGGCCAAATGCTACAGGTCAAGCAATATTCAAGGCTTTGAGGAGCCTATGCCGTTTTACTTCAGCGTCATGGTGTCCCGAGCAGGGTCTTGTATGATAGTTCGGGCATCCTCGCTTGCCAACCCGACTTGAATTTGTCGACATCTTACTGCAGCTGTCCCCTGATTGCCACGCTCATTGCATGTGACGGTGGCTTTTGTGAGATTTACAAAGCTGTATGAAGATGGTTTCAATATCGGAACAGAAATAATGGAAAAAAAACGCATTCAGAGATGACATGCGTTCTCATCGCATCCTTGGCATCAAGATTGGATACGTCTGTACACAAAAAGGGCATTCCATGCCTTCCAACACATACACGCAGAGTGCGAAACATGGACGTTGGAGAAATCGTATATTTATATAGACCTCATTTTCCCTAGACTAATTATGAATGCGCATAGCCTCCACAGCAGTGATTGCTAAGAGCCGGCTGGCACTAATTGAACCTAGCATCTGACGGAGCTGATCTTGTCGTTCATGTTCTTGGGTATAGATGGGTTGGAGCCACGAGCAGTCCAGGACTGGCCATTGCAGCTTCCATCGCTAGTTTTATGGTCATCAAGTGTCCACATCAGATGACTTTGAGTTGTGACTCACGTGTAGAAGGTGCAAGTGGCACCGTAGGTGTCAAGGGAAGAGGTCTTGTCGTTGATGTTGCCAGGGACGTTCCCTTGTAATGCGTTAGTCACTGTACTCATAGATCTCTGAAGGAATTACATACAGCAGTCGCCGGGTACGTTGTACTCGCCGTAGTTTCCAAAGTTCTGGTTCTGGCAGAGCTTGACGTTGGTGGCGGTGGCAATGCCAGCCAGAGCAGATGCGACAAAGAGAGCAGCCTTCATTTTGGAAGTAAGAGAGAGATGTACTTGTGGAAGTAGTGGTAAGGAATTTTTTGTGTTTGAGTTGATGTTTTGGTCAATAATCGAGGTTATCCCACGGCTTTATATACCTATTCGCCAACATGAGGACGAGCAACGTGAGAGGTGGAAATGCGTTTATCCTTTCAAGCTTCATTAGATTGAAAAGATATGCCCTTTTTTGGACCTAAGCAATAATTCGCGCACCAATCAGGCTGTTTCATTGCCGTTCCTATGCGGTCAACATGAGGATTTGCTTCTCTAGATGACACCGATGATCCGACCGTACCTTGAAAGCGGCTCATAAACGCCCGGAGCAATTGCTGCGCACACGATTGTTCGCACACGGCGTTGCACTATCGATTCGCAGTGGGGACATAATTTAACATCGTTCGAGTCTGCAAGGGCCATCTGAATGTACATACGACCAATTGCAAATACATCGTCGTAACGGAATTCGTTGTCGGGACTCGCTGCGGCGGCTTGGGGTTCAGATTGTGGGGCGGCATGTAAGGCTGACGATGCAACCCTATGCTGCAAGCAGACCCCAATTCGCCTTTAATTTCCATTTTAAGCTGTAGTGAGGATTATCCTGTATATCTTGGCAGCTCACAAGGTCTGAATATGAGAAGATCACGACGGGTTTTGCTTTGCTTCCTGATCGACTCCACTGGAGTGCTGTTCAATCTGCAAAAGCAATCATCTCCGTCAAAAATCAGCTGACGAAAAAGACATCCGTCAAGCCTACACATGCTGTCGTTCGGTCTATATTTTGTTCGGACGGTCGGACATACCCCTTAGCTCTCCGTGGAAGTGGCTGGGCGATGGATCGATAGGCTCTAGCTAATTAGAGCAAGCTGCTTTGTTAAAATTAGTAGGACTGTATGTTGCTTCCCCGCGTTTAAGTTCGAAATGGAGACAAAGGGGAACTGTTGTGCTGCCAGTAGCCTTCCCGAATAAGCGATCTTGTCGCGCAATCGATCAGTTTTAGGTTTAAAGTACCCGCTTTTAGTGCGGAACAACTGGCCTTCGCCCGAGACCAATGGGGATTAGTTTTTTTTTGTGAATGAC
>AFRD01000450.1:0-27700 GCA_000222875.2 Periglandula ipomoeae IasaF13
AATAGATCGTCGCGGGTTCTGGGCTTCAGCGGCTGTAACACCGACTAGCTCAGTACCAAGGTAGGCGAAAGTGGCATTAACCATGACGGACCAGAAACCCATAAATTTTCCAAGCGCTCCGTGAGGTCCAGACTTGTAGAGTTCTGCAAAGGCACCAGGATTGCTCCAGTATCGGAAACCAGTGGCATCGCGGTTGGGTCCGCCACCACAGGCAATGATGAGCGAGAACAGAATGATGCCGATGACAACAATGACCTTGAATGAGGACAGCCAAAACTCAAACTCTCCGAAGAACTTGATGCCTCCGAAGTAGTTGATGCACACTATCAGAACCAGGAAAATGGCGACAAAGACACCGGGGTTGACTGTCTCTCGGGGAACCCAGAAAGAGATGACTAAAGAGGCGGCGGTAAGCTGGTTTGGAGTGACGATGATGTATTTCATCCAGTAACTAGGCAAAGGAATCAGGTTAGAATCAGCTCGCCGACTATTTTTAGAAGCAGCACTCAAAGAGTAGATATGACTTACGACCAGCCGAGAGCGAAACCGAGAGAAGGGTGGCAGTATCGCGTAGCGTAACCGGTGAAACCAGCACTGAGGGGCAACCAAGCAGCCATCTCACCGAGACCAGCCATGACTATGAAGACGAGCAGACCGACAAAAGTGTACGAGATGAAGAGAGAACCAGGACCGGCTTGAGCAAGAGCCTTGCCAGTACCAACGATGAGACCAGTTCCAAGCGCACCACCAATGGCAATCATGGTGATGTGGCGAGCCTTGAGACCCTTGTGAAGCATGGTCTCAGGGTTGGTCTCGAGACCACGAATTTCGGCGCCTTCATATTGGTTGTGTCGGATGCTAGCCTTCTCAGGGTCGCTGCCGTTGCCATCGCCCTTGCCCGGGCGGGCATAAATGCCTTCGTTGTTCATTGTAATCAGGCTGTTGATGCAAATGCAACGATGATAATTTGCTGAGCTTGTTCAACAACAATAAATACGGGGATAATGAATGCGACAGGAGTGAGTGTCGCGTGAGGCAGGTAAAAAGCTCCGAGGGAAAGAGGCTGGGTGCTCCTGCCAATATTATATCAAGGGGCGTCGGAAAGCAGCCGTCTGCAAAAGAGACGTCAGCCAAGTGAGGCGAGCAACGGTCAAATTTGCTTCTCGCTTCTTGAAGCTGATAGCTGATAACTGACGGTGGCTGTGGCTGAAGAGCTGGCCGGCCGAGTTGCTGTTCGCAAGGCACACTGACGCCAACAGATACCACACTTGGACGCTCGTACAAGCTGGGTGCTGAAGCGAAGCGAGAAGCTAAAGCAGAGATGGAGTGGCTCCAACACCATCACGATGGGAAGGGACGTCTTCATCATCTTATATTCCGCCGTCTGACCCTCGGAAGCCCTTGCGACGCCCCGATATTACTCTTGCGCTACACATCCGCGTCGCGTGGGGACAATTCACCCCGTTCAGGTTCGCACGTCCAGCCAACGACGCTTCTCGATACGCAGGAAAGCGGATCACACCGAATAAGCTCACTGGCGACAAACAAAGTTGTTGCAAGCCGTGAGGGATGGCTTGGCCGCGGGCTTGGAACTGGTTGGTTTGGGCAGGTCTGGAAGGGTTGGCTGACCGGGGCTAGGCCATCCTGGTCATCTGGTGCTTGGCCTCGGCCAGGATGCTTGCTGGGGTGTGAGTGGGCTTGGTTTGTCCCGGGCCAAGCCATTATCGTATCTGGAGAGGAAAGCTGTCCGCAGATCTGCCCAGTACTTAGGGCTCGCTGCCAGCCACGGCGGCGCCCATGACGGAGGATTTTTTCGACGACACTTTGTGCTCAGTACTCCAGCTGGGGCGCGCTTTCGTAATGAAAAGAAACTGTTGGCAACGCAAAGGACTTGGAACCACAAAAGCACAGATCAACGAAGTCTCAGTCGGGAAAACACTCCGCAACTGTCATCAAAGGACGGGCCAATACCCCAGCTCGCTGACAACGTGGAATGGATGGCAAACCACCTTGCTGATGTAACTCTTTTCACTCGAGGAGGTGGAGTCGGTCGACCCTGAGATGCAGACACTCACTTTGGGAACAGCGACAGATTCAAGAGCTGAGGATGTCTAATAATAAGAGCTGGCGTTATACATGGCGCCCTTGCTTGCAAGCCACGGATTCTACAATTTGTTCGCACACCAGGTTGACCATCCTCCTGGCAAAGGATCGAAGAGGGGAAATGTTCTGGAAACCAGCCTGCAGTATTGTCGGGCGGGCTGCATTGTCAAGCAGGAGGCTTGATGAGCGCGCCAAGCCAGTCTCCTCTCTTGTTTCTTGCTTTTACGTCTTTTGCCGAGTCTGCGCAGCGCCCTCGTTCCGGAAGCTCGCGCGAGTTCTCACCAATACTGCGATATTCTGGATAACCTTTGGGGGCAGCACGACTCGCTCCTCACTGGGTACCCCAGCCTCTTCCCCCAAACCCCACACAGCCCACCAGCCGTTCTAGAAGGCCAAGTGGAGAGCCAAGAAAAACTTGAGATAAGCGGCGCAATGACCGGCTCTCTGCGACCTTTTATCAGCACAACTGCTTGGCCCTCCACTAACAGGTCGTGGGTGGCCTCTGGTGGATCGTGTCATTGATACGCACTGGTTCGACACTTGATCCTTCAGCTGGACCTTGACATGGTCCCCCGCAGTGGCAGTGCGCTTCGTTGCTAGTACACAGAAGGAGATAACCACCACCGCGGAACGGCCTCGATCCATTTTTGCGTCCCAGTGTCACAGGCACGCGAACAGAGTTCCACTGACACGGGAGAAAGGTCCATGTCTCTAGCTTGGTCAGCGGGCGCGCTCCGAGGAGAGTACAAAGGGATCTGGGGCCACTGATAACAACCTCAGAGAGCCCCATGTGCCGAGGATGCTTATGTATGCCCCATGTCTCGACACCCGTAATGGAAATGCTTATTTCACGGACCGGAAAAGTCTTTTGGCGATGTCAAGGTGGGTGGCAGTGACTAGGCAGACATCTTGATTTTGCACGCCACAAAGCCTCTCGGAGGTGCTAGACCGGTTTTGGTCAAGATGTGGAATAAGCTTGCCTGCCATCGACGCACACTACCAGTGGTATCAAATGGCGCATCCCAGGATCTGGTGGTTAATGGCGACACAGGACTCTACGGCGCCTCCCGGCAGTCAGTTACGTCTAAATTCATTAGACGCGCATTCTCGAAACTCGCCAAATTCGGTATCAAGAAGCTCCGAACAATACGCCCGCGGTTTGAACACTTGGAGATAAGAAAAAATATGTCGACAAGAAATGTGGCTGGCTAGAATTGCGCCGCTCTTGGACACAAGACTTAACAAGAGATTACAAGAGATCTTGTTCCTGCCAACCGCCTTGGCGACTATGTCTGCCAATGCCAGTGTCGTGGCTGTCAGCCGTGGCGCATCACCGTCGTGCCACGGGCGGTATTGCCGACCACGCTGTGGATTCGACGATAATTTCCTGGAGTCGACAACAGAGCATAGCCAATATTCTTGCACCTAGAATACAAACGCGACAAATTGGCGGGGTCAAGAAGCATGGATGTCTGCGGTATTAAGGACATCCACCTTTGCGAACTCATTCGCATTGGCAAAAAAGGGAATCAGCCGGGATTGCAACTCTTGGCGCGACAACTAGACTTCCAATATACTGTGCAGAATTTTTCGATGAAGGAAGCATTCGCCAACGCACTGTTTGGATCCTAGTTGAAGAATCCTCGGTATGAAGCTTTTGAGGTCCTCCACGGATCGTGGTTGAAAGTCACGTTGTGAGGGCGGACTTCTACATGAGACGTGTTCAGCTGGGTTAGGGCCAAGACGTGGTCCGTTCCGCCAGCATTTGCACACTAGTCACTAGACATACTTCAGTGAACCACGCTGAAAGTAATAGATAACGACATTTGGCTTTCAGCGGCGGATCAGTCGGGACTGCAAAGCAAAACCCCATCAAAGTGGGTTCATGTACATGATATCGACGCGGGCCGGGATATCGAGACAAGCATATGGTTGGAGCTTGCTCAGAGCTTTGACTGACAGGCGATAGTCAAGGCGCAGTTTCATGCTTCGCCTTTAAAACGGTGCCTTGAATCTGCAATGAGATTGACGCTCTGGCCATGAGCGACATTCTCACAATCCCGAGAGTTCCGTGAATGGGTTTATGAATGCATTCCACTATTGCGGTCTTCATCCCTCCTGTTTAAGAGGAAAACAACTCTATCATGTGCTTTCGTTGCACCTGCTCAGTCAACCTTATCAAATTGCACCAACCCTTGCCTTAAACCCTCTTCCAGATCATAAAAATCCACTTCCAATGAAGTGGCACTCCCACCAACGCCCACATGAAATTTCGCCTTGTAAAACTGAACAGTGATATTTGAGTGGGCGGGGAATTTGGTATATAGCGTCCAATAGTCCCCAGACGCGTGGACCATTTCCCAGCGTTCCCCCCATCGTATTTCCGGCCGATATGCGACCAGCATCGTAGTCTGGCTCTGCAGAATTAAGCTCTTCCGTGAGTGTGACTGATCCGTATCCTGGATTGAAATATCTACCTACTAGCTCCGTGACTGGCACAGAAGGTGGAGCTGGCTGGGCTGGTAGATCAGGAAAGAGGATTTCTTCAGCTCGTCGAGCATTTTGCTTAGCCTTTTCTAGCTCTCTCTTTAGTCTTGAATAGCGTTAGTAACAGAGCTATGTGGACAGCATTTCGTCTCGGAGACAATGTCAAAGGGGCGGGCTTACTCTTTACTGATATCTGTTCGCTTTGAGGCTGGAACCCGTAGCTTATCCTCGATAAGTCTCTGTGTGATGATACTCTCTGCATCATTAAATGTTCCCGCGCCATTCTCAAACGCGACAACTCCGTACTTGATATGAGGTAGCCACCATATCATGGCTCCCATTGTATGAACATATTCGGAGTGCGTATACGCCACCTGGTCATGCAACCGAGTCTGCTGCCATCCTAGACCGTAGAGCAATGTGTCATTTTCGGTCATGACGGCGGGGAAGCGAGGCGTTCTAATGTCCTTATGTACTTTCTTCGAGAAGGGCCCTGTCTCATGAAGTAGACATTTAATCCAATTCGCAAAGTCAAGGACATTGGAAATAATGCCTCCTGCGCCGGATACGCTCTTGACATCCAGCGTTGGCATTTTCTCGTAACTATTGTCAGGTTCGTTCCACCGGTAACTCGATGCGATAGGATGTGATCCCTTCCGAGCATCGTCGACACCCATGTATGTTGAAGCTATTCCCAGAGGCTCCCAGATCAATTGTTTCATGACATCTACGAGCCTATGTCCCGTCACAGCCTCTATGACGTGAGTCAAGACAATGTACATCAGATTTGAATAGTGGAACTCGGTGCGAGGGTCCACGCTCAATAACAAATTTCGAAGATTGCGAACCACGTCTCTCGCTGTGGCTTCCCTGCCTTCGATCTGTGAATGCCAGGAATGATCGTGGCGAGTTATGCCTGTCCGATGACATACGGCGTCTTCGAGAGTCAGATGGTTTGTTGACCATTCATCTTGCAAAACAAAGTCATCGCGGATGATGGACGAGATGGGCGTGGACCAGCCCTTGGAGAGTTGTGGATATTTGCCAGAATCAATCAGTTGAGCAAGCGTAGCGGCCGTTTGTGCTTTTGTGGTAGAGGCAACGTAGAAGAGGGTTTCTGGGGTGGCTGGCTTGTCTGGAAGAGTCGCGAAGCCGTAGCCCTTTGTGAAGACGTCGTCTCCATCGATGACAGCGATGGATATTCCGGGGACCTTGAAATCGTCGAGGATTCTGATCACAAATTGATCAAGCTCGGAATCAAACGGGTTGCTTGTGCCTGAGCTGGGATGGACACTGTCTGGTTCCGAGGTGAACACTCCCTGTCCCTGTCCTTGGTCTATCCCCATGATGCAGATCTGGTGGATGGTGAGCTTGCGGGTTAGATTTGCACATGCATCAATGCAATCCCACTCAAAGGTCGTCACAAGTCAGCAGCCTTGAGCATTCGCAGACATAAATGGGCGGATGGTCATTCGAGCGATGGTTTAAGATTTAATGCCTGTTTTAGAGAGTTGGATGAAGTACCCGAGCAAAATGACTAGCTATGCTTACCTATGACTGCTCGAAACATGTATTAATACTAGCTCACTGATTTCTCTTTGCTGACACATATCTAGGAAGCATTCCTCGTCGCTTTTGAGCTACGTTCGGACTGTGTATTTTACAATACCCCAACCGTTTGCGAATTCGCTGATTAGTGCCTGCTTTGCACCCTGATTTGCAGCAGCCTACACCATCATGACCTGCTGTATGTCACGGACGCTTTTGTCCCGCTGACATATGCAAATTACGCAGCCAGTAATACGCAGAACATCCAGCCCGGTGCATCCAGTCCAGTGAGATACGGCCGCGATGCCATGAAATGAGATGAGATGCTGCGCTGCCCCGCGGAGACGGAACCCCACCCCCGACCGATGAGAGCAGCGACGAAATGCCCCGCCAAGCCTTGTGGTTTGTAATAGTGATATAATGATATCACAGACGACATCTCAACGACATCTCGACCTTTAATCACAAGCACTTTGGCTAATGGCAAACCACGCACCCTGAGAGAATACCTGGTCTCAATACCGCAATCAAGTTTAGACATCTCGACAATAGATCTCATATCATCGCAAATACTTTTTCGATACCCATTTGTATCCACTAGCACAATCACCCCACCATCACCATCACCATGGCCGACCTCGCAAAGCGAGGCGTCCGCATCGCCATAGACCGCGGCGGCACCTTCACAGACTGCGTAGGCGAGCACAACGGCGAGGAGGTCATCATCAAGCTCCTCTCCGAGGATCCAGCAAACTACAAAGATGCACCCCTGGAAGGCATCCGGCGCATCATGAGCCATTTCCTCAAGCGCGATATCCCCCGCGGTGAACCACTCGACACATCAGACATTGAGTCTATCCGCATGGGCACTACAGTCGCCACAAATGCACTGCTAGAGCGCAAGGGAGAGAGAATCGCCATGGTCGTCACGAAGGGATTCAAAGATTGTCTTGTAATAGGGAACCAGTCACGGCCCAAGATCTTTGATCTCGCTATCAAAAAGCCTGATGTTTTGTACGACAAGGTGGTCGAAATTGAGGAACGGGTCACGCTAGAGGACTACACGGAGGATCCAGAGAGGACTGTCACGGATGCGGATGCGGCAGTTGGAACAGATGAGGCAGAGGGGAAGGTTCTTGTCCGGGGAACTTCGGGGGAGACGGTTCGTATTTTGAAGAGGGCCGAGGACGAGGACATTCGGACGAAACTGCAGGAGGTTTATGACTCGGGCATCCGGAGTATAGCTGTGTGTCTTATGCACGGGTATACGTTTCCGGATCACGAGGCGCAAATCGGCAAGGTGGCGAGGGAAATTGGCTTCAAGCACATCTCTTTAAGTCATGAGCTCATGCCCATGGTGAAGTTGGTTCCTCGCGCCACGTCGGTCTGTGCAGATGCGTACTTGACGCCTGCCATACGGCGGTATATCGATGGATTCCAGGATGGATTCGAGGGCGGCCTCGGCACGCAGAGCGTCAAGGAGGAAAAGGGCCGCAAGGGGGCTCGGTGCGAATTTATGCAGAGCGATGGCGGCTTAGTCGATGTGGACAAGTTTACGGGATTAAAAGCCATTTTGTCTGGACCAGCTGGTGGCGTTGTTGGTTATGCCATTACATCGTACGACGAGGAGACGAAGATTCCTGTTATTGGCTTCGACATGGTGAGTTTACCGCTACGTGATCTTGGTAATTTCTATGATCATACTGATGAAACGCATTCAGGGCGGCACCAGCACAGATGTCTCGAGATACGGAGACGGCAGATACGAGCACGTATTCGAGACCACAACCGCCGGCGTAACCATCCAATCACCCCAACTAGATATCAACACCGTCGCCGCAGGAGGAGGCTCCCGCCTCTTCTTCCGAAACGGCCTCTTCGTCGTCGGTCCTGAATCAGCTGGCGCCCATCCCGGTTCGGCATGCTACCGCAAAGGCGGTCCGGCTACCGTCACAGACGCAAATCTCCATCTCGGTCGTCTCCTGCCCGAGTTCTTCCCCAAGATCTTTGGTAAAAACGAAAATGAGGGTCTCGATCCAGAGGCCAGCAGAAAGGTTCTCCAAGAGCTAGCCGACCAGGTCAATCGCGAGACGGGCAAGAATCTGAGTACAGACGAAGTGGCATATGGTTTCTTGACCGTTGCAAACGAGACAATGACGCGGCCAATTCGATCTATTACCGAAGCAAAGGGCCACGATTCGTCCAAGCATCGTCTCGCTACGTTTGGTGGTGCCGGCGGTCAACATGCCGTTGCTATAGCTGACTCCCTAGGCATTACGCAAATACTCGTTCATCGGTACTCTTCTGTTCTTTCAGCGTACGGTATGGCATTGGCAGATGTAGTGGATGAGCGATAAGAGCCCGACTCAGCTGTATGGCAGGACGAAGGGGGCGTTGTCACAGATCTGCAGACCAAAATGGAGAAACTCAAAGAGAAATCCCGCGCTGCTCTGCGAGACCAGGGTTTCGAAGACAAGGAGATCATCTTCGAGGAGTACCTCAACATGCGCTACCGCGGCACCGAATCCGCCCTCATGATCGTCAAGCCAACCGAGGACGAGAGCAAGAAGCATTTCGGCGGCAAACAGTGGCAGTTCGGACAGGCTTTCGTCAAGCATCACCGCTACGAGTTCGGGTTTACTCTCGACGACAGAGACATTATCGTCGATGACGTGCGTGTGCGCGGCATTGGCAAGAGTTTCCGGCACAAGGAGAAGACGGTGGACCAGCAGCTGCAGACGATTCAACGGAAGGATGTGACGGATGACAAAAAGCACGGTACAAAGGAGGTTTACTTTGAGGGTGGACGCGTGCAGACACCCGTGTTTAAACTCGAGGATCTGGATATCGGCACCGTGATCAAGGGCCCGGCCATGTTGGCGGATGGGACGCAGACTATTGTTGTCCCTCCCAAGACGAATGCTCTTATGACAGAAACGCATGTTATACTCGACAACGAGAAGGAGGACGCCAAGGAAGAAGGGTAAGTCTCATATTTCTGTTCCCACCAAGTTGAGAGGAAATTATATGCTAACCCGTGTCACAAGATATCATCTCGACGATGCAGACCAAGAAGTCGACCCCATCATGCTCAGCATCTTCGGCCACCGCTTCATGGCCATAGCCGAACAAATGGGCCGCGCACTTCAAAAGACTAGCGTGAGCACCAACGTCAAAGAGCGTCTCGACTTCTCGTGCGCCATCTTCGACAGCACAGGCGGCTTGGTCGCCAACGCACCCCATCTGCCCGTCCACCTGGGCTCTATGTCGACTTGCGTGCGACGCCAGGCCGAGATCTGGAAGGGCAAGCTGCAAAAGGGGGATGTGATCATCTCGAACCACCCTTCCTACGGAGGCACGCACCTCCCCGATGTGACGCTCGTCATGCCCGCGTTCGACGAGGCCGGCGAGAACATACTCTTTTACGCGGCTTCTCGTGCTCACCACGCCGACATAGGTGGCATCATAGAGGGCAGCATGCCGCCTCACTCGAGGGAGTTGTACCAGGAGGGCGCGGCGATTATAAGCGAGAAGCTCGTTAGTGGAGGCAAGTTTGATGAGAAGCGCGTTATCGAGCTGTTCTACGACGAGCCGGCCAAGCACGCTGGGTGCAGCGGCACGTGCACCCTCGCCGATAATATCAATGACCTGCGTGCCCAGGTATCTGCCAACCAGAAGGGCATCTCGCTCATCGAGGGTCTCATTAAAGAATACGGCGAGTCGACGGTGCAGTTTTATATGATCAACATCCAGAAGAACGCGGAGCTATGCGTGCGCAACCTCCTCAAAGATGTACACGCCCGGTTCGGCGGCAAATCCCTCCAAGCAACCGACTTCATGGACGAGGGAACACCCATCCGGTTGAAAATCACGATCGATCCAGAGCAAGGCAGTGCCGAGTTCGACTTTGACGGCACGGGACCCCAAGTCTATGGCAACGTCAACGCTCCGCAGGCCATTACTTATAGCGCCATCATCTACTGTCTCCGATGCCTCATCTCCGACGACATCCCCCTCAATCAAGGCTGCCTGCGACCAATCAACGTGAAAATCCCGCCGAAATCCATCCTCTCTCCTGCTCCCGGCGCCGCCGTCGTAGGCGGAAACGTCCTCACAAGCCAACGCATCACGGACGTCATATTCAAGGCCTTTGAAGCCTGTGCCGCCAGCCAAGGATGCTGCAACAACCTCACCTTCGGCTTCGGCGGCAACGTATCCGGCTCAAAAGCCATCAAGGGCTTCGGATACTACGAGACCATCGCGGGCGGCAGCGGCGCCGGCCCAGACTGGGTCGGCACGTCCGGCGTCCACGTGCACATGACCAACACGCGCATTACGGATTCAGAGATCTTTGAGCGCAGACATCCCGTTTTGCTGCGGGAGTTCTCGATCCGAAAGGGCTCGGGCGGTAACGGGCAACATAGAGGCGGAGACGGCGTGGTGCGCGACATTGAGTTTCGCATCCTGCTGCAGGTCTCTATCCTCAGCGAGAGGCGCGTCTATCGTCCATATGGACTCAAGGGCGGCGAGGACGGCGAGTGCGGTCTGAATCTATGGGTGCGTCACGTCGAGAAGCAAGACTGGGAGAAGTCCCTGCGGCAGTTTCGCGATGATACCGGGGCTAAAAACGACGCCGACACCGAGTACGAGGAGCGGTTTATCAACCTGGGTGCTAAAAATAGCACCGCCATGAAGGCCGGCGATAGGATCATCGTGTGCACGCCTGGCGGAGGCGGCTGGGGTGTACCGGGTGAGCAGAGCGTAGCCAGGGACAAGAAGGATCATACGGAAGCTTGGAAAAAGGGAAGTGGCGCGGCAAGGGACGGTGCAGCTCTGCAGGCATGAGAGATGGGAGAGAGTAAACTATTGACAAGCATCCTTCATACAACTGTTTCTAGAAGGCCGGCGGTCGGCGGTCATCTCTACAGGCATGTTATGCAGGTCAGATACAGGTTCTTATTAAAATTTACGTTTGCCTAAAAGAACAACACAGCATGCATACATCTATCCTGCGCCGACGGGCAGTGCAGCGCGGCCCATTGCCAAATGTAGATAAAGGCGAGATGGAGCAGCAGGATATGATATCTGTTATGTACCTTGTTTGTGTGCATGCTCAAGTCATCACCAAGATGAGGCTTGCAGAAATCACTGATGTCCAAAATTAGATGTTCTGCCGTGCGTCTTCTCATATTTTTCGACTTATTCGGCCGACATGACAAGTAGTACGTGTATGTTGAATCCCTCGTTCGCAGCCCGGAATCCTGCACCATGTCAGCTTCCCAATAGCATTATTCTTCTGGTTGCACAAAGTTGCACTATTTTGCCTCCCCTGAAATTGGTGAAAGCTCAGGTCATCGGCGAACGACCATTTCTTACCAGCTACTGGTCTCGGCGAGATGCCCAAAACTCTCCTATGACGTGACATCCCGAAACCCATCGCCAAAGCGTCCGGCTCACGGCCATCACGGCGATTGACGCGGCACCGCGCCCCGCCCGGCTACGAGCTTGACAGTCACGACGGGCGTCTCCAATCATGTTGGCTAAGACGCAGATTGACAAACCAGTCAGACGTGCTTACTTTGCCTTTTCAGTCGATCGTCAGCCCTACGAGGCACGCGTGCCGGACTCAGCCTCCGTCTATTGGCAGAGCGAGGCCATATTTCAGCCCCCAAACATCCTGCTTCGGCATGCCTGTTCGTCAATGGCCTTCGTCACTCGGGTCCGGCAGTATGATTCGCATGCGCCATGCACCTAGCGTCGGCCTAGACAGCCCACCCGACGATTCGGTCAAACCACAATCTTTCCTGTCGACTACTGCTCAAACATCATGTTGATGGAAGCTCTTGGTTGACTGTCTGTATTCAGCATGTTCCGCAATCTACCAAACACTGTGTCCACGCGGCATTGAAACGAATGAGGGGGCGGCATGGGTCGTCGCAGTCCACACGGGGCCATACCCCGCACCTACCTTTTCCAATCACGCCAAAAGGACGAAGGCCAAAAGCCACTGGCGGCTAGAATGGGGAGCCGAGATCTCTAGCTCCTTCGCCCGCCGTCGTCTGGCTTGCCCATTGCTATCGTTCTTGGTTCCCGATGGCTCGATTAAGCAGTCCCTTCTGGCCCTTCGGTAAACTAAACTGATCGGAGCCGAGGTGAATTGTAGCATCGTCAGTTGAACGAGAGGGTTGCCTGACACTGAAGGGAAGTCGACGCACCTGGCTGCATTTCAGCCTCGTTATCCTGTCCCTGTCCCCTTGCCCGAGTCTGACCACTTCGCATTAGGGACCTGCCGGGCTTGTGTCTTCATTGGTTAGCGAGAGATTACTGCTGCAGGTCGGCGCAAGCACCTGTCTAGTCTCCTTCACCGGTTTCCAGTCCTCGTCTCTTCTGTTCGGACTACCTCGACCGACTCGATTTCGCCGGAACGTTTGTTTGACCTTGTAGAAAAAGAGGCAGGCGCAAACGTCAACTAGACGTAACGGTTCGTGCTCGGTACCAAGATTCCCATACGGGCGCCTCGACCTTGGCGGTTAACAGACAGGGTTGGCTCATGCCCGCCCAGATCGCGCCACCATTCCAGCCGATTGAGTGCCGTACGCGCGAGAACAGCTCTAATAACCTGAGTGCCTGAGCGGCCATCAGCCAGTCCAGCATGCATGTCTTTCCTTCCTTTCACAAACTTCCGCAGGGCACGCCAGGTAGTGAGGAAGCGCCAAGGCAGAGGGAGAAAACAACCAGACACTGCAAACCAACCGGAGAACCCCACCAGATCCCGCTGAAACTGACTGAAACTGACTGAAAGCTGCGCTACGGGCAATTTGTCCTTGTCTGGAGTAGAGTGTGCTTGTTCTAGGCCAATTTACCGACTAAAACCATGCCCTCCCCTGGCATCCACACGCAGCCACTGCCGGGAAAGCTTAGCTAGTTGTTTGGTACCCTTACGGAGATTTGTTGGCGAGTGCATGCCTTCGTCGGCGGCCTGAAATCCGGCCATTTGGCGCCTTTGGGAAACTGATTTGCCAATGCGGATGTCACTTGCTCTGTCTGTGAACAAGATCTGCTGATGTGCGAAAGTAGATTTCCTTTTTCCTTTTAGCCTTTAACCGTGCCGGCCCGCCTGGTCGATGGTCGATGGCCGATGGGACGCCCTACCAGTCTGCTCCGTGTGTCCCTGGACTATCTGAAGCAACATAGTGCCGACTAACAAGGTTCCAAGCTTGTTGAATCCCCAGCTAGCTCGATTCTCTTTTTTCCCGACGTGTCTGAAAGGATCAAACTAGGCTGTTGTCTTCGCTCCCACAGCCAAGACAATGCTTGTAATGCTTAGTGTCTCGTACGGACACTGCGATGGTCTCTCTTGCTCTCTCGCTCTGTATGTATGTACATGAGAAGTAGCCCCGGCTCAGAGGGTCCAAGGTACCTATAGGTAGATTGGTGGTTCGATTTCCCTTGGTAAGCCGAAGCGCAGCCTTAACGGAACAGCCAACCCAGCCAGGGCATTCCATTCCCGCGTGGCGCTCGAGATGGTGGTGGTGTGTGTGCGCGCATGTGTGATTTGTGTGTCCCTCTGTATTTGTATCAAATGTGTGGTTCTTTGGAGGCCACAGACGTTCGAATCCGACTCTGGACCTCCTACCACTTCCTGCATTTGTCGGTAATTGCTTGGGCAGTCCGGTTTGCTGCATCGCGGATGTAACGTCAGTGACGCAGAAGGACAAGGCCTTGACCCCCTCCACGGATTGGTATATATACACGCACGTGTGCGCCATCTGCTTGGTTATCGGGCAAAATCCACTCAACATCAAACGTGCCGTATACAGGTTGTCGAGGACGAACCTGGCTGGAGGAGAGACACCAGAAAGTGAAATTGGCCCGCGGCGGCCAGCGGGTTGCACACACCATGATGCGCATTGCCGTCGCAGGTGGAGGAGGACTCGGATACCTGCTGGCGCTGCAATTATCACAGGCAGCCAACGCTTACAATGTCGTTGTTTTGTCAAGATCTGTTGGGCTACCCGATTTCATCCACGGCGGTTGGGCTACGATATTAATGTAACACAGGCAAGACCCGAATTCGGCCAGCTCGACGTCCAGCTCGACGTTGTCGACTATGGTGACCACGATAGCTTGACCTTTGCTCTCCAAGGCGTGGACCTGGCGATTTCGACCATTTCGGGGACCGAGCAGCTCAGCCTCATCAATGCTGCCGGTCGTGCCCGTGTTCGAGTTTTTGTGCCGTCAGAATTCGAAGGCAGCATAAGCAAACGGCCGTCGCACATTGATCCTCTGGATCGCGGTTCAGCACAAGCTCTTGCTCTGCTGAAACAATGGGAGAGTGCATCACGCATGAAATACACGGTCTTCGCCTGCGGCATATTCATGGAGCGGTTCCATCCGTACGGACTGGGTTATCTCAACATTGGCTATGGCAATGGGGTGTCTGGCGTGGGTGATTATCTCGTCCACATCAACAACTGCACCGCCGAATATGCAGCAGAGAACGCGAAAGGCCACACCGTAAGGGTGTGCTTGACCTCGGTCTACGACATGGTGCGGTTCATCGTGGCTGCCATCGACCTGGGACCGCGAAATTGGCCGCACGAATTCACCATGCGGGGGGACCGCATGTCGGTTCGAGATGTTGTCGGGACCTGCAGTCGTGTCAGGAACGGTAAGGCGCCATTGCCGGGGGACTGCGAAATCGTCTCCTGGTCCTCGTATCGCGGCCTTTTCTCCTCAGATTACTAACTCGAAGTGGTCAGTTGCGTTCGAGCATCACATGCGACAACCGGCCGACCTGCAAGCGCTTCTCACCTATTTTGCCCAGGCTGGCGACGGTGACAAGGTCGCCTACTATCAGCGGCTTGTCGCCACAGTGAATGGACGCTACGATTTTAGCAAGGCTTCCTTAAATGAGGCTCTGGAGAAGAATGGCCAGGGTGACGTCCAGCCAATGACCTTGTCTCGCTGGCTCACCAACGTCTGGCAATCATTATGAGAAGAAAGAACGCAAAAATGGTTCGGACAGAAAAAGGGGCTGGCTTAACCTTTTCAGCGACAACATGGATAAAGGAAAAAAAATGGGCGGACAACAAGCTTGCGCTTGAGACTGTATTTCTCGCCTGTGTTCTGCTTCTGCGTGACGGATTCGGGCAACTAAAAATGGGGTGGGCAGACAGAGAGCATAAAGGGCATATGGAAACCGGCGTTGGGATTCGCGTGATGGTTTATCGAGGGATATTGGATACCCAAACATTTTTGTATTCAAATTTTGTGTTTTCTTTTAGCATTTTTTTTTCGCTCGCCCACCTCGCAAGGGGGGAACAGATGAGGCGAACTGGGGGAAGGCAATGATAGCAGTGGGCGATTGCTCCTTTCGTTTTGACATCAGACGACCTTCAAGTCGCAGAATCGGGACCTTTCACAGCATCCAGGTGTGAGCATATCGACGGCCAACGTGCAAACCCGGTGTTCAAAATGAAATCCGCTCTATTTTCGGTTTATTCGTCTATGGCCAACACCAGCGTCGCGTCTCACATTGCCAGCAGTCCGCCGCATACGTCATTTCACAGCGCCGGCGTGAAGTTCTCCAGAATGTTTTGTGCACCGCTCGGGAGCAGCCGCTGCACGTTTGACGCTCGTCAACATCCTTTCTGAGGGGCCGCAACGGTGACAAATGCAACGCTGATTCCCAACATAGTATCGGGCTGTGTCCGAGAGGAGCTATAAGGGGCATGCAACTTGCCTGGCCGTCCTCATGCGGTCAGCATACTGCGTGCGTCTGGGCACTCTTCTGGTCCCTTCAGCTGTCATCGCTTCCGATATCTTGTACCGCGCGTAAACAAGGCTGTCAATAGAACCAAGTAGACGTAGCACCCAGGGGAATCAATGTTACGATCATATGGTTACAGGAATTGAGAGATGGATGCTGCGATCTGCACGGAATGTTCTGTCCAAAACTACCACCTACACTGGGCGTACGTTGATAATGTGTACCTTATCCCTTCCCCTATTTTATTAGCACCCGATGCTGTTGAACCCCTAGCTGATGAGCAAGAAGAAGAAGAGAAAAAAAGAAATAGACAGTACTCCTGTTGAAGCAATACATATTCTGGCCCTTTCCCATCCAACGACGCCTTTTCGGTTGCCCCTCTGTGGCGGCATTTGACACCCTTGTTCACTATGCGAATAATGCAAATAGTGCACATGGATGGATGTTGGTAATGCAAGTTTATGACTCTGGCTGTTTGTCTTCCTCCGCTCCTTTGTCCTGCTGAGGGTCAAACTCGTCGCCAAACTCTGTGACTACCCAAAGACAGAATTCTTCCCATTCAACTTGCCATTCTTTTAACCTCTGAGCCTTGACGCCATTACCCAAGCTTGCTTGATGGATTTCGTTGGTCCACTGTGCAGCATCTTGATCCTCAAATGCAGCCCATCTAACGCTATTTTCGGCAAGGCTGCCGAGTCCAGCCAGGCCAAGGTTCTCCCAGCCCTGCAGAGCCTGCCAGAAGTCATGGGACATGCCAGCTGTGTCCTGGCCGAGCATGGCCGGGTCATCATTGCAGAGACAGCACGTGACTCCCCTGGAGAGCAAGGCCGGTAGAGGATGCGCGAGAACCGAACCACATAGACGGAGGACCTCATTCGAGATAGGACACGATTCAATAAGTATTTTCTTCTCCTTGACCATGTCAATCAGTAAAGGGTGTTTGTACAAGCTGTAAGCATGACCGATACGCCTGGTTCCGAGCAGGATTGCGTCGAATAGATTGTTGTCGGTGCTGTTCCCGTCGCCGAGCGTTTCCCCGGCGTGGAAAAAGAAGGGAATATTTACGCCTTCCTGGGCACATTGCTTACGGAACCAGAATAGCTCAGGCAGCACATCTGCAAGCGGCTTGCCAAAGTCCTCGGGGCCAACCAAATCGTACCCAGCGATGAGGTGTGGGAACTCGAGTTTTGTGGTGATGCAGTGATCCATATTCTCAATCATGGGCCTGGTATCAACGCTGCGGAGAGTAGTCCATATCGTCGTCAGGCCCCAGAGACCCTTGCCCTCTGGAGTGGACTTGAATTTTGACACTTCTTGCTCGATAACTTGGAACATGTGGCTATAGTCTTCCTCAGGTTCCTCTTTTCGGTCACGGCAATAGTTCAAGGGCCAGGTGAATCTACAAATCCGTTAGCATGGAATATTTGACCGACGTAGACTGTTAATACCTTAGCTCAACCCAATTGACGCCGTCAGATTTCAGTTGGCTCATAAGTCTCTGCAGAAAAGCACGAAAGATGGGCTCGTAATGAATGATTGTGGCGACTACGATGAAGCATTTGGCAAATTTGCGCCAGATAGCATCGATACCATGGTGCTGCTCGTGGCTGTCGACCAAGGACAGCGTGCATCGACTTTTCAGCCACCGGAGAAAGCCCTCTCGGCCACCATCCGGGAATTCATCAGCTACCTTGGTGAGCAGAATGAAGGACTCCGGGCTATAAGAGGAGTCCCAGATGGAACCTTGAGTTCTCTCTTTGGTCTTGTACCGGAAATTCATAGCTGCGTTCTCCAGAGCATCTGCGTTGTTCAGAGGTCGATCACTGGACATGTGCATGCCCGGAGTTCCAAGAAGAGTATTAAGCAGGAAATCAAAGTCAACCATGGCATCCATATGGGAATGCAATAGGCAGCCCTTGGGCATGCGTCGAACAATTTTCCACAACTTGGTGTCTTCCATGCGGCTCTTGGCCATCATAAACATCATGCCGGGGAAGATGCTCTGGTGCGAGCTTTGGGCCATATCTTCTTCGACATCAGCCGTCCAAACGGTATTGGCTTCATGGTGGCGAATGCGGTCCACAATGATGCAAGCCCGCTTGGCGATTGGAGAGAGAGACTTTCTGAAAGAGGCGTCAGAGCGAGTGGTCTTTTCCTGGCTGATCAGGTTTGCCCGGCCAGCCATATACTGCTGGATGAAGGGATCCGAGGCCGACGGAATCTCTTGGGAGATTTCCTCCCATACATCATTAGGCATTGCCATTTTTGGAAAGTCGAGGGGGTCTGTGATCCTGGAAGGATGAGATGAGATGGGTGTGGTTGAATGCGGCACCTGAGAGTAGCACAGTCTGCTAGCTCTTGAGAAAGTGCCAGAAAGTGGTGACGGCTTACAACCAGTGCAGAAAGAGCTGACAGTCCAAGTATTATGAGGGAGGACCTCGCTTCGGTGAGCACCGACACCAGGCTCAAGAGGTTTGACAGATTGGGTGTTTTCGGTCTTGTCTTGCTGGATCCGCTGCGGCCTGCTCCGGCTGTCAGAAATGTGCTGTTCTTGTTCTGCAGCGGGGCTCGTTATTCACGATGCATCAAACTCTGTGTGTGTGCATTGGCATAAGCTGTGGTGGGTAGGGAAGACTTTCGTCGCGAAAAGAGAAGGAGGGACAGGCACCATCAGCATGGTGCATGGTGGGGTGCACCGTGAACGGATGGTGACGGCATGCTCAGTGAGTGGTGAGTGAGCGGGCAAGACGGGGCAAATGAGCGGCACAGATGGGCAACACAAGGTGAGGACCGCGCCTGCCTGACGATGCCAGACACTGGGCCAAGAGCATCCCGTGCGTCATCCTCAGCGAAGCATCTTCTTTAACCACTCCACTTCTTCCCGTAATTTGCAGACCGAGAAGCATTGTTGCTCTTTCTCCACGATAGATGTCGAGGGAGCTCGCATGCATCACTCATGGCGGCATCACCATTCCAAAAAACACAATTGCCGTGCCCACCACCGTCCCTGGATTTGTGCCGGGCCACGACACAGACGACACAACGAGTTGCCCGCAGCTTATAATATTATTTCTCAGTTTGAGCCGGTCGACATGGGCTGGAGATATCTCATCCCATGCCCAACACTCTTCACGCTAGCTTCAATGCGCAGAAAAGAAAACGCTGCACACCATGATCCCGCCTTGATGCCCCAGATGAGACCCTGGACGGCATCAATCACAATATCTGAACCTATCACAGGTCGCAGGTGCCTCTCCACGAGTGCCGTCGTGCAGCCGCAAACCGCGCCACCAGCTTGCTCCCCTCTGCCGTTGGTCGGCGTGCCATCTCCACCACAACTTCACCCGCCATCACTCCTCCTAGCATCTTCATAGTTCGACCTCTCTTATACCTGTGAGGCCACACGAGGCCTTTACTTGCTCCTCTTTGGCCCTACAGCGATCATATCCCTTCTACGGGCTCGATGCCTCCCAGACCACCGGTAGTCTTGCAGACCGTCTTTTTGACCACTCATCCGCTTCGCCTTGGTTCCAGTCTTGTCACATGCAGCCCTGATCACCCCAGCACATCGCTGCTCGGCGCTTACAGCCCACCTGTCCTGCTGCAGGAACACTCTGCTTCTTTCGTTGGTTCCTCATAAAAATGTGATGACGGCCGAGTGCCTCATTGCCCCTTTGGGTTTAACCGGATGCACGTCTCACCTCGATGGGCAGTTGCTTTGGACCAACAGCAGATGAGCTGCACATCGCATTAGGTGAAAATCGACCATGTTTACGCATGTTGGTGATTGGACTCTCGTGGCTGCATGGATATTGGTTCATATGAATCCTTAACCGAACCATTTCGTCCGCCCGTGCCGTGATTTTCACTTACAAAAAGCCTCCATCCCCTCTTGCCTATCGTCCCGTGTCTGAAAGCTCGTTTGTAGATCTGATCTGATAAGCATTCGGTATATCAGCACCATTCACGCACCTCACATAAAAGCATATTCCGCAGAACAAGCCTACAGTCTTCATAATGAAGCTCAGTGCCTTCTTCTCCCTGGTCCCTACTGTGGCAGCTATAGCCCTTCCACTCAGCCCGCGAGGCTATGTGCCCCCCAATACCTGCTGCTTCACCCTCCATGACGCCTCTACCAATCAAATTGTCAAGCAAACCAAGGATAATGGCTATCTTACTCTGGCTGGTGACAACCCTGACGGGTGGTATTGCATCAACCTCTCAGATTCGAGCAATGTACTTTGGGACGCGGTCAACAGCGCGTGCTTCATCAATCCCGACCAGGCCTTCCAGTGTCTCGACCCGATCCCCGGCAATGACGCATGGAGCATCAGGGCTGCCAGCGAAGGAGTCCTAGTCACAGTGAATGGGAAAACCGACTTCAACGTTTGCGGGAATAGATTATACACGAGTGACAAGGGAGGCTGTAGGGGTTTGAAACTGAAAGCCTCGGGGCTACAGGGAACTTGTGGGAACTTCAGAAAATAATCCTTTGGGATGAATGAAAATACGTAAATAATTAGACTTGGCTGGTGGCGGGGCCTTATGTTCTCTTCTTTTCTCTCCGTTCCGCCGGCAACACGGACGGAGTCCTTTATGTTAGATTTCACGCAATAGTAATCCGAACTGCTGCTGTTCTGCAATTAACACGCCATTGCGATGTCTGGGACACTGTGTAGACTACGTCATTATTCTACACACTTCTCTTACGCCTCTTTCATTTCCTCCAACCCAAGATAAGATTTTCTGCTCATCAATCCAAGAAAAAATATGTCTATGATCACGTTCGTCTGTACGCACAACAAGCGGGCAGTATTGAATACGGACGGAGCGAATGTCCTCTCGTTGATCGTCTTTCGCTCTGTATTTTGTGTCCTTTCCCCTGTGTTATCGGTATTGATGGCCGTTGACGGTTGCCAAGAATACGGCGCTGGGAATGGAATTTGTGATGTAAATAAGGATTTACTTCACGGTGATGCAGCTTCACGTGCGTGTATAGCTTCATGGACAAGTATGTAAATCGAATCACGATACAGAAGGGATGTCATCATCATTTTAAATACTTTTTCATGTCCCCTTTCCACTCCGCATCGGCACAATTGAAACTGTGCTTCTCTCGGAATGCTGTAAGCATTGTAACTTATATCACGTTGCGTGGGAACCATCATAACGCAGCAGGACTTTTATATTGCACAGCTATAAGTTACGAAAGGGCATTCGCGCTTGCACACTTTTGCAACAAGCATCATTTGCTCAACGTGTTAACATCTCAGTACTCTACATATACTACCCTGCTAGGAATGCCCTTATTTCAAATTGTTACATGCCGATTTTCTTCATCAACGTCAAGGACTCATCACAGCTCCGCACCAGCATTCCCCTCAACACCATACACGATTCCCAAGTCCCGAACCAGCTCTTCCTTCAAATTTCCCCTCGTCCGAACCTCCACCTCGCCCTTTTCTTCCAAAAACCTCTGCAGAATCTCCCTTGCCACAACGTTCCCGTCACTAGCAGCATCGACGTACAGCAGCAATCCCGCAAAAATGTCGCCCAGAGCCCAAACCATCTCTCTGGCTTCGCCCATTAGGTCTGCCTGCGACGTCTTTTCCAAATGGCCTTTCAAAGTATTCCATTTGCTGACGGGATCCCATCCACGCGGCAGATCAGTCTTGCCCTTGAATCCACTCGCCTTGCGAACAACTTCGTCTAGCGCAGCGATGCTGTCTGCTCCTCCGCGGGGGTGCTTCAAAGCACGCACCAGATCGGTGCACAGAACATCTGTAGTTCCCTCCCATATCGGCAGGACACATGTATCGCGGTAGATGCGGGAGATGTTAAGATACTCTTGGTCCTCGTTATAAAAGTAGCCAACTCCGCCGAGGGACTCCATGCACGAGAAGAGCAGTGATACGCTCGGCTTGCAGACGTATACTTTTGCAAGCTGTGTCAGGATGCGGAGTAACGGCTCCACGAGCTTCTTTTGTGGTGTGAGAGCACTCTGCGTGGGAAGTAGCTGCGTGGGCGTGGTATCACTTCCATGCTCCGAAACACCGAGGATGTACGATGTGTAAAATGCAAGGAGCATGAAGCGGTGATACTCGGCCGATAGTTTCGCCAGCGTCCTCATGTGCAGCGGGCTATCGACGAGCCTCATCCTCGCCTTGTTGCCTGCTCCAACTTCACGAACGAGGGCGTAGGCTCGTGCGATTCCTAGGTCGCGGCTATAGCTGATTGCACACGGGTCAAGGTGAGGATTGTGCTGATCTCGTGAATTCCCCTGCCTTCTTGGCCGATGAGCCATCCGCGCATGTCCTCGAGGACAAGTTCTGCGGTAGGCAGCGACTGCGTGCCGAACTTGTTCTTGAGTCGCTGAATACGTACACCGTTCAAGGTTCTGGCGCTGTCATTCGGCTCGCCCGTGAGAGTGGTGCCGTTTGGATCGTGCTTGCGCATCGGAGCAAGGAATGTGCTCAGCCCGCCGGCAGCGGTGCGAGCAAGCAGAACAGACATTTCCGAGTCTGTCGCACTGGAGAACCATTTGAAGCCATTGATGCTCCATGGGCCAAGGGGCACTTGGTCTTCCTTTGAAGCGAGACCCTTGGTCGAGTTGGGATCGTACGTTGCGACCGTCTCGGTGAGAGACACATCGCTTCCGCCCGTTCGCTCCGTCATCCATTGTCCGCTCGTCCATGCAAATCCAGGTTGGCGAGAGGTAAGACGCTTGTATGCACTCTCGAAGACCTTCTTCTCGCCATCTGACAGGACGGCTCTCAGTTTCGGATGCGTGAGGTGTCGTCTGAGAAGGCATGCTGCGCCGTCTTGCATAGCCGACGGGCAGCCTACGTTGGCACAGGATCCAACCCATAGGTGGGTGCGTAGGAATTGAAGAGGACGCGCATATATGCCGTAAGGTGTGTCATAGCCCGTGGCGACCATTCTGTATGTTGCGCTGCGTGAGTACAATGATATCACAAGAGATGACGACTCTTTGTCACAAAGTGTGCTTACCCTTTAGAAAGCCCAAAGTCTTGCAAGTTCCGCCATCCCTCTCCAGTCACCAAATCGCCGGTCCATCGACCAAACGAGTCTCGACCAGATCCTTTGAGGTAGGGTTTGTTGTGCTCTGCGTCGGTGATCCAGGCAAACACTTGATCTGATATCACATCCTTTCCGAATGACGACACTTCTGGACCAGCCTGAGAGATGACATCCGGGGACAAGAACACTACATATGAGTAAGTATATAAGAGTAATGAAGTGGGATTACCAGTACATTTGCTGCAAAAGACACCAGTAGCACTCGAAATGAAGCCGGCAGAACTTACGCTTAAAGCATCACTTGAACGATTCATCGTCCAAAGCCTGGTTCTTCAGAACAGGCGGTCTCTGAAAGAAGCCCCGATCGGCGCCCGATGATTCCATGGTCAAATAGCCCAGTGTCAGTCAAAGAATGATATCTGCGACCCAATACCTGAGCACTTTGGAACATGGGAACAACATGTTCCAATATGTACCAAATCACCTCACCCCATCACGAGGTTCTCCAGCGGAGGTGATTCCGCACACATCGTCAAAGTGGCGTCCTTGGAGCGGCCGAGGTAAATCGATCCGGGGTACACGAGGGCACCGTTCCGTTTCAAAGCGGAGACGGGCTACGAGATATGCGATACGTTTTGACCTTGGCGAAGGGAGATGATGGAGCAAATTGATGATCGGGGTGGGTGACGGACGGCAATGTGCCGCTCTTCATTACATTTATGGTAGTATTTGACGGGTGTTAGGCATGCGCATTGATTCCCTGATTCCGCCCTGACGCATGGTGGTGACGGGCAGCTCTTCAATTTCAGGCATGGGAGCATGTGCAATTGCTCCAATAATGCGGGGGACTCCGTTTCGTGAACTCATGCGCGGAATGGAGGGACCCCTCTGCTTGATGTATGTTTTCTCAGACTTGTTTCTTGTCGGAAACACAAGAGCCCAGTATTATTGGATTGGGCGGCTAGAGCTTCCGATGTTCCTTTGGCACGTACCCGAAGCATGATTCAAGCAGATTGAGTACAGTAGACGTCAGTCAAGACAGCTCTTGTTCAAGATCCAAGTCCTGCAAGGCATAATTCCGCGCGACATGCAGCTGGCCCACGCACCCACTTCACGTCAATGTTGCTCCCTCGGCCCAATTGCATCTCGAGTATCAACAGCCACAACTCCACATTTTGATGTTCACCTACATAGAGCAAAATAAGAAGCAACTCGCCAACAGCCCGCCATAGTCGTCTAGGGGTAAGGACACCAGTTTGTGGTCAGCATTAAATCACTGGAAACCGAGGTTCTCGTTGTGGCATAATTTTCATTTTTGCCTATCAGTGTGGTAGCTGATCGTCCCCGGCAAATATCTGATTTCTTTTTGGCCCCGTCATAGCCTATATTGAAGGTGACGGGGAAGCGATCTTCGTCGAGTAGTTCTCTTGAGGATGGATTGTCGCCCCAACAATGATTAAACATCTCGAGACCCGGTGTCGCGAAAGACCAGGGCCATCAACATGCAGCTTAATAATCGGCGGCAATACACTCCTAGAGCAGTCGGACAGATTTCGAATGATATGCGTTGCAGACGTCATCTAAAGCAAAATGAATCGACCGTCGGCAAAGTACGAACATGCCGCAGGAAAGTGAGCTTTCTCGTCAACATATATCATGGTTCACTGTCCCATGAATGGAAGCATCCATAAGAAGAGTATGCGTCTCTGCTCGGACCAGAGTCTGTGGCAAGAACGAGGACTATCCCGGCGTTCTTGTCCCATCCTTGGCGCAGACCGTGTCCGGTTCCCGCAACGTGGTATTTGAGCTGCATAAAGCCGAAATCGAGTGTGCTTGGCAACCAAAGAACAGCGCCTATGTGCATAAAAGAGCAGGGAACATCTGGCGAAAAGTTGGGACGAGAAATGCCAAAAGCCCCCATCATGAGGGAAATGACAAGCGGAGCCGTGCTGACAGTATGTAATGGTGTTCGATGCATTTCTTGCCTGAGGGTTGTATGTGTTAAATTGATCGTCGACGGGCAGCCGTTCATGGCATACCCTTCGATGTCTGTCCTTGGAAAGGCATAAATGCATTGCGGCATATGCCGTCTCCTGCGCTGAAAGGAATTACCATAACCTCACACAGTATCTGCAGCACGAGTCGCGCCAGTGTCGAGACAGTGATTCAAGAGTGCTGAGGTCTGGAACAAAGGCCCAGCCTGAGTCAAGGCCCTGCAGAGCTAGGGTGTGCAGTCAGTAGCTCGAGTAGCGGTAGACAGGAGCTGTGCGACCAGCTCAGCTGACTGAGTCTAAGAGTTGACACGCAAACTTCAGGTCCAGACCCCATAAGATCTTTTGAATCTTATTGTAGAAGAATGTCCATTTAGACCCTTTCAAGGCAAATATGAATCAGATCTCAATGGCCAGCCATGTTGAGGGATAGGGCTGCTGCCGTTGATTAGACTCGATCCAATCCTCAATCGTAGTCGGGGTTTCCGGAGGCTTTGATCTGGTTTGTGGATCACAATGACAGAATGAGACAAGACATGAGAGCAGTGTGCGTGGCGGCGTCCTGGCGCCCTCAGACCGCCATCAAGCGACTGGGTCTATTTCGATTGGTCTCATCGGGGGGAATGCCAGTTCGATGTCGTGGTTCTGTATGTAAATAAACGTGCGGAGTGCATTACACCCGGGCCAGTAATCTCATTCATGGCCAAGAAGCTCTAATAATACCTTTGAGCGGCTGTCGTTGCGGCCACAGGGTCCAGACAACAGCCAAGCAGCAGAGAATGCTAGATCCAGTCGCTCATGCTGCTATGTAATATCCATTGACGCGATCAACCCTTTTGCTCCATATCTTTGCATGCAAGTTTTAAGCATGCAGAAGCCACCCCTCGGGGACCAGAGACGATGCGTGAGTGGCAACCTCACACACCACGCATGCCTTCTGGCCACGCCCCTTTCGTGCCACCTTACGGTGATAGCCTGTCCTCTCTCCTCCACTGTCTGTGACATGTCGTTAGACAGCGACTGTGCTGTCGATAAGTGCCTAAGTCGCTAGTATGGTAGAGAGATAAGAACCGGCAGATTCATCTCGTAGCCCGCCGAGACTAACGTGAGAGCAGAGCCAGTGAGGCAACTGAGGGCTTCTAAAAACGAGAGGAGCTGGTTGGCGGAATGTCTACTTGCATTGGCAGATCGGCTACAGCAACTTTTGCTTAAACGGCTGATATAGTGCCAGCGAGCTCACAGGTGAAGGACGTCGTAGAGCGAGGACCCTGGTCTATAGTTAAGGTGAAATTGAAGCAGCTTCCCGACCCGGTGCAGATACAAAGGCTGTCCACCGTATTTTGCTTCTGACAAATGATCAACTAGGCGGGGGAAGGCGACATATCGTCGTGGACTGAGTTGTTATAGCAGTGTCCTTTTCCCCTCTTTCTCTTTCCTGGTTGCAGAGACAATAGCGGATGGGTGAGCCCATTGCTCTCAAGTTGCATCGTGTTCCTTCGGGTGCCTGCTCGCCCATTTTAGCGCCAGCGATAATATCGTCACTCTGGCGGAGTCCTCGTCCTGCCGGGGATGGCGCCTTCGGCGCCTGGCGTTGGCAATGGCAATGGCGCTAACTGATGGGAAGAGAAGGTCATCCATCGACCAGGCCAGGCCAGACCAGGCCAGACCAGACATGTTTGAACACCCGGCTCGAGGACGGGCTCGGCTGGACCATGCTATCACGCACACCCCAACGACTCCAGCGTCTGGACTGATCAACTGGTGAGGCGAGGCTAGGCTAGCCAGCCTCGGCGCGACGACGTCACCAGCACCCGACTTCGCTGTCACCGCTTTCGGAGGTGCCTGACTCTTTGACAGCGCTCCGAAAGCCTGAGTGCGTCCCCGTCGCCGCCGGGTCCTGAATGAAAGTTCAGGCCTGCTGGCTAATACTTGAACTTGCATCACTGTGTCGTATCCAGCGGGCTCCGTTTGCTCGGATGAGGATCAAGCGAGGGAGGATGTCTGGGTTGCGGCATCAGTTGCAATTGCAATTGTAAATGTGCTGTGATGTGCTCTCCTGTGTAATAAATACCATTAACTGTTAGCGAGATGAAATCGGCCCCCTCGCAGGCGTTGGTGTCTAGGGATGCGTCGCTCCTTCCTCTGCATGCCCATGGTTACCAGCCCGTCGTGCCCAGTTGTGTGGTTCTTGCCGTTTGGCACCTTCCCCGAGGCTTCCTGGTCCCCATGCTCCTCCGTGCTTCTTGTAATCTCCCTCAGAGTCTTGTCTATAATTCCTTCGTCTGTGGTGGATGATTTGTGAGCCAGTGCTCAACAATTCGGTACGCACTTCTGCCTGCCCCAAAATTGCTTATCAAGGAGCTTGCCAGCCGCCGCAACGCTGGGCCTCATTCGGCGTCGGCTCTCGACCACGAAAGAGGCGGTACTTCGATACCATTCCATCCGCCAATGTCGATGGAGCACGCCGAGTCCACTCCATCTTTCGCCTTGAACCCCAGCGCTCGAGTCGCAGCGGGAGGCGAACCAGCCGACCCGGCACCTCCACCGCCAATGTGGAACCGCATGCTCAAGGCCGGGGGGAGGGGGCGTGTGCCTCAAGTCTCGCGGCTGCTGTGCTTGAATCATCGCCGCCCGTCTAGCGCCTTCTCTCTCGCTTGGTCCTATAAAGGAGCGCCATCTGCTGACGCAGTGCCCGTTCAGCCTGGTTTGTCATCTATTCCTTTGCTCATATCACTTGCACGAACAGCTTCCTCCCTTC
>AFRD01000449.1:0-27739 GCA_000222875.2 Periglandula ipomoeae IasaF13
CTTCGTCCAAGGTCGCTCAAGGCACGCCGCTCAATCACTTCAACAAAGACTATTACCCAGGTGGCTCCTCTGGGCCTGCGTCTGCTATCTGTGCCGGCATAATCCCCATAGCAGTTGCCACAGATGCGGGTGGCAGCATTCGCATTCCGGCGAGCTTTAACGGGTTGTACGGTCTCAAGACCTCTCACCACCGTACAGGCTACATGGCCAGCACTATGTGCATCACCGGGCCTATGGCCGCTAATGCTACGGATTTGACTGTTGCATATCGTGTCATGTCCCAGCCTAACCCTGAAGATGGTGTTCAGGGAGTTTTTGGGCGCTCGCTGCCGCCACCGCCGTCCGCCAAACGATATATGGGCATTTACCGTGACTGGTGGGCTATGGCTGACCCTGAGGTTGTCGAGCAATGTAATACTGCTATGGACTATTTTGCAAGGGATTGTGGCTATGAGATTATTGACATCTCTATCCCACACCTTACTCAGGCGCAGCTATCTCATGGTGCTATCTACGTTACTGAAGTAGCCGAAGCGGCGCGGCGCAGAACAGCAAAACCAGCAGAGTGGCTCTCCCTTGTTAGTACTCCTAGCACGCTGCCTCTAGCAGTCATAACGCAAACTCCCACAGCAGACTTTCTTAAGTTTAATGCAATGCGGACCCTACTTATGCGGTATCTTGCCTTCTTATTTAAGAAGTATACCGGTCTCCTTATCATGTCGCCTACTAGCCCTGTCGCTGGCTGGCCAAAGACGGTGGGCGACGACGGGGGCTTTGGCATGTATGACGCAAACTTTGCGCTGAAGAATACAATGTACGTCTTTCTCGCCAACTTTACTGGCACTCCTTCTGTATCAGCACCGGTGGGGTATGTTCCCCCGAAGCAGGGAGAAGGCGACAAGCTTCCTGTTGGGCTGTTAGCGACAGGAGAGTGGGGGAGCTAAGAGCAGCTTCTGGAATTTGCAAGGGAGTCAGAGGAGTACTACAAACAGTTTACAAGGAAGGCCGCAGGAGGCCAAATACTTGGTTAGATGTGATCGCCCTAGCACGAGGCGACGCATCGACGGAGAAACTCCAATAGCAAGCATCGGAGGACGTCCTTGACTCATCATCATATGTATGACACTAATCGCTGGAGAGTTGCCAAATATCAAGGTCGCAAAGATAAGAATGAAAGAAGCGGGCTGCAGGATAATCTATACTAGCAGAACAAAACATGATAATGCTTTCTCGAAAATCAGCTCATTTCCGGGTCAAGGATGGTCGTGTCAGGGAGAATGAAATAGCTGTTTTTGGAGAGATGTGGCGATTGCAGCATTTGCACTGGGGGAAATACACGTTCCCTCTATTGTTAGCATAGGATTCAGCAGGGTTGCGCTGAGCTGTGAAGGCACAATAGCACTCGTACTTACTACACTCGAGCACATCAAGTCAGTTCATAGGTCTACATCATTAGAGTGCTTCAAGACCTTTGTTTCATCACAGGAAGAAGGTTGCAAAGTCCAGGGAAGTTGTAGATGTTATCAAGATTTCATGGACAAATTCTTTGTGGAATGCGAATAGGTAGTAAGTTATGACATAAGCTTGACCTTACGAGCCTGTAAGGGTTGCGTATTTGACAGCCGATGGCTACTCAAATCATAAACGTGTCGCTTCCCTTGGTGATGGAGATGCAGCCCTGGCCGCTGGTTGCACGCAAGGCCGCTTGACAGTCCTCTGGAAGCGTCCAATTACAATCAAAATCGCCCAGCATCTTTAGGATCCATCTTGGAGAACCGATCTGCTCAGCCTGATCTTTGTCCTTGCTTTTAGTAGCACTACTGCTACCTCGCGTCTCTCCACGACCTCTGTATTCTATGTCCATTTCCGGTTGGCTAAAACGTAAAGTGAGTGTCTCTATCATGGGCATATGAGCCGTTGCGTTGCAGAGGGCAATGAGGAATGGAGGAAATGCCGATGGGTCGGGTCGCGTGCGAAATGAAAAATGGGGAATCATGCCATTCAGTCTTTCATTTGCGTGTGAGGGAAGTAGTCATATGTATTCGAGTCAGCCGAGTCGAAGGCTGCGGGCGAAGAAGCATTACTCTCAGGCGTGTAGACTGTACCGTCCCCGGCTTCCTCCCCGTCCTTTTCTCCGGTGAAGAACCAGCGACCGTCTGCCGTGGTACTAGATAGATTTATAGTCCATTCCTTGATGGCTGGCCAGCAATCGTCGTTGGATCTGACGCTAAATAAGTCTCGGGATAGCACATGTGTTCCCAGCTTTATGAACCTTCGAAGCGTCTTGAGCTGGGAAATTCGGCGTATAGCCAAGCTCAGTTCGTCCGGGGCGTTCTCATCGCGTAAGAAATTTCCGGGGTTGAATCTCTCATTGACTGGATTTTTATCTTCCCATTGGAGGTTGAATTCCTCCAGTGATGGGAAAGATACAAGACGCAATGCCTCTGCTAAAGCGAACCTCGAGGGCTAGTTAGAGAAAGATTCCAGGACTAGGCAGTACACAGCTCAAGCACTGGTGACAAGAATGTCCCTACCGTGTTTCCATTCGCGAAATCATGAGCCGCCTCGGCGGCGCTACAATATGCCATTCGGTCTCCCGAAGACCAGGTAGTGCGCTGCAGATGATTCTGAGGGCATTTGGGTGCAGAAAGCGACGTTGGTAGTCGAAGTTAACAACTTGTGGAGCGTATGGAAGCGAAGACGTCTTGGAATCCAAGTTCAACATGGCACATTCGTCACGTTTCCTCCATATGGGGCTGCCTGAATGATGATTCTCTTCTGGGCTGTAGTCATCCATAGGCGATATTATGACGAAATTGAGAGCGAGTTTAGATTTGCAACTCTGTCCCCAACGGTTCAGGGACACGAAGAGGCGCTCCACCGCGGTAGCAAAAGCCGTATCGTTCGCGCGTGCCTCCCGGCGGCTCTGCAGCTTCTTGAGACGTTTGTTGCTAATCGGCGGTAGCTGAATGGTGCAAGACAGCTTTTTTTACGAACAATGTGCGCTGAGCATGCACAACGTGAGAATCTAGCCTGTCCAAATCATCGCTCGCAACGGTAACATGTGCGAAAGTGCGTCTCTCGACGCTGTTCTGCCATGCGCGCGAGAGACAGGCGTACGAAGCCAAGGGCGGTTGCAGCGAGTCAAAAATGAGATCCAACACATGGCCAGGTACCGAGTCCATGGTATGGCGAGATTTGAAGCAATTCATAAAGATAATCAGTTTCGCGGCGCAATTAGCTCAAGAACAGGGAGAGATGTCATGGTAGAAGTGATGGGAGGAGCAAAAGGAGAATACAGCCAAGATAAACCAAATAACATGTCCAAAATGATGTAACCGTCATATGATAAGCGACCTGGGATAAGGAGCCTCTCAGCAGGGCTCACAAGATTTAAGTGATTCTCCCATAACAAGCCGTCCGCTCTTTTCGCTCGGAGGGCTTGGATAGAAAAATAAGTTGTTGGTCTAGATGGCTCTTGCTGTTGCCATCAGCACATACAAGTGGACGAGGTGGTGGGAACATTGAAGTTGAGCCGAATCCTGGACTCACTGCACATGATGGGGCCTGGGGTTTTGGAACATGGAAAGGTCTGGTGGGGTTCAAGCCCTGGCCTGGACGCCTAACACAGCGGGGGAAACAGCCACGCCCCTTCCCCGCCAGTCGCACCTTCCAACTACGAGCGCAGACCCCAGAAACTGCCTGTGGCCTGGCATTTTGGAGAATCAATCTCTTCAATGTTCAGTCATGCCGGGCGTCGGGACTGATGCTTGCTATCAGAATGCAGCGTAGTATCCGAAGAAACTACGTGCTACACCTTTAACAACTTCATGTACGTCAGCAGTGTGTTGGCTCGGGTGTTGCTGACATGTTTTTCTTGACCTTCAATCCTGCCGTCCCTCTTCTCTCAATCCAATTATTGCAATGGAAGAGCAGTCAACCAACCATGAGTACTTGATTGCTGCCTAGATGAACCTTTGTGGATACATTGAGGCAGTGCATGCGAGATAAATGATAGCAGCTCACCACGCACATAAGATGGTAATGTAACTCAGTGTTGGGTGTTGGGAGTTGCTCCTCTGCGACATCAGTAAATGGCCAGTCAACATTACCTCCTCGCTCTTCGACTTCATCGTTCAATTCTTCATTTCTCGTCTTTTGTTTCACCACACACGACAATGGCCTCCAACAGCAACATGAAAATCATCAGATCGATTCCTGCCTTGGAAAAAATGGTCGGAAGCGTAGCTACATTCGATGAACACAAGGCGATAGTACGCGAGAATATGAAGCGCGTTCTGACACCCGAAGAGCGACAGCACTACCGAGGCATTACCCATACCGGCGAGCCATGGCTGATGTTTGACCTGCTCTACAATGTCGACACGACGGAAGATCTCATCAAAGCAGAGGAATTTGGTGTTTTCCACTCGCTAATTGACCACCCAGGCGAGTCCTACCTTTTCGCTTGCGACATAGGACTCGCAGCCGGTGTGCATCCAAAGCGTGCCGCCCAACTAAAAGCACTTTCGGCGGAACGTGAAGAAGGTACCAATAAGACGCGGGAGGAACTGCATGTTGAGTACAAGGAGGCGAAGCTGGAGACGAAGAATTGGGAGGAGATATTTGACCAAGTCGCCAGTGATTATGTCAAGTGGGCTCGTGAGCATGAGTAGGTCATTTGACAAGAATTTTGGTGGTCCAGGAGAGCAAGGCGGCGCATCACCAGCTTTCTTGTTATCCACGGCGAATACAAACCTGCTCTAGGCCGATTAGCGTGTAATCACGTGGCGACAGGCACGATCTTGTCAATAAAAGGGTTGCGTAGATACTTGCTCTGCCGGATACATTATGTGGCACTGGGACAGCATTGAGCAATTTCGCGAAAGTAGCTTGAGCAAGATTCATCTCCTCCCGTAGACAGTAGGTACATCTGCCATACGATTCTATAATGATTCCTACATAATTACGATAACAGCTGTCGCTTGCGCTTGTTCATCTTTTTCCACATGTGTCTAGATATGTTCACGCAAGAAGTCAAAGTACACAGTGAAGATGTCATTAATGGAGAAGGTTACAGCAGGGCACTCAGGTGTCAACAGGAATGACATCAGCCGGAACGTACAAGGGGAGTCTCTCGTGGCCAGCCTAGGATGAAAAGGGCAGGTGGGCACTGGTACGAATGACTCGGCAAAGGAGGATCGATGCGGCTCTGCGAGCAAACACACATGGTTTATTTCGACAGGAGAACGGAGATGGCACCACCTGTTTCGGATGCCTATGGACTTTGTTGGTGTTTTGACTTTGCACGCCCTGGCACTGGTGTACACACTCTGTATTGGTACATCCGACGGAGTATAATGGCTTGAGCCAACGAAGAACACCGAAGAGAAGGCTAGTGCGCGTTGAAACAAGAGCGGTGTTCAGGTTGACGCACATATCACATATGCCTGCATGCTGCCGCTGATGCCGCTGGGACTGACGTTTGCCATGTAAGAAGCTTAAATTTTTAACAAAAAAAAAAAAAAAAAAAAAAAAAAAAAAAACAGATGCAAGTGCAAAACTGCCAGGGCCAGAGTGACGCCTGGTCAGCCTGAACTGAATATTGAGATGACACTCGGATATTTTATTTTTAGCTGCCGACAAGCGAGCCCACCTACGCTTGCCGCCCATGAATTTTTTTTTGGGGGGGCGGGGTTCGTTGGAAGGAAAAATGTTGTCCTTGACGTACTGGAAACTTGATAATTGTTCCTCCCGGTTAAACGGTATTTCCCCTTCAGGTTAGGTCAACCACTAGAAGGGATCTCAAACGCTGCTGAGTGGGTTGGTGATTGAGATTGCCGGTGCTAATACCACATGTCAAGCTGTCTGTGGAGGCCTGCAATACGCGGTTAGCAGGGGAGGGATGCGCACGCTTGCAATGAAGCGAGCCATAGTCTGGTGCGAATCAGGACAGCGCTAGGCCCTTTTTTGGTTTCATGATGGTCCGACTTCATCAGCCGGGCAGGCATGGCACCGTATTTATGAATCTGTTGGTATATCTGGAATGGGCTCCCGAGGCGATGTAACCTTGATTGTGGTTGCAGCGGTAGTTGCAGCTTTAGCTGTTATTGTACCCGGTTGTTGAGAGTCACTTGCATCTTGTTGTTCGGCATTACGGCGCTAATGATGCACAAATTCACTCGAGAGGGCGACGATCGATGATTGAACGGAACCCGGTGACATACATCAAGAGGGTATTACTGCTCACCCACCACTCGCGTGTCAGGTCGGAATCATGCAGCCAAGGATCATAATCGCAATGTTGAAGCAAAGGCGGATGGTGTTTTGACGACTTGGTTCAGTGCCGTGTCCGTGAGATTGAATCGCAATCACGTCGGCATGACCAAGATTAATGATCTACCGCATCACAACACGGCCATCCTAAGTTTACAGTGGAGGTTTTGAGAAAGCAAACAAACAATGCATTGGTTGGGCCATGTGTCTTGCGCTCTGCTGAGATCTGCCACCCGATACTACTTGACCCCATCGGGAACGATCCTGGGTGGCTAAACCGTTGTTCAGTAAAGCCATGAAAGTCAATGCGACCAATTAGAATCCCCGGACCTGCTGCGGCAGAAATAAAAAGATCCTCGTAATCGGACCTGACTTAGTACGGCGTGACTGCTAGCTAGTACATAGCTTGTTCACTGCGGGTGGGTATCCATGCAAGCTGTTTGTGGCAGTCAGAGGTACCTATGTATTTGATATTACTTCCGAGGTTCGTCACCGAAGTTTGGCTTCCATGATTACTTCCATGCGTCGCTCACCTTGCATGGAGAGTAGATTTTGGGACCTTGCATGGAAGGTAAATTGAGACTTTCCGAATCGACTAGCCTGGCCAAACAGGGAATTGTTGGAAACCATGTATCCCTCTGCTGCTCTTCTTTCGTATGTTGGCATGCCATGCCGCCAGGGGATGACCTCGATGAGTTAATCTCTTCCTGGATGGACTTGCGCTCATTTCGCCGGCGGATATCCGAGAGACGCACCTGTAAAAGTATTAAAAGCTTCGATGCGCCTTCGCCTGTCGGAAGGAAAGAGAGCAAAACAACCATTGCAATTTCTTATACTCATGCCATTTCACTCCAACAAGTTTGCAGTTTCGAACAATCTTTCCAAAGCACCGCTTCGTGTCTCACGCGTCAACATGTCCAACAACTCGGTGACCTCGCCCACTGGAGCAGCGACTGGCTGGACGACAGCAGCCAGTGCGCAAGAGCAAGAACAAGAGGGGTAAGCTTCCAGGTCCATAGCCTTGCATTACGGGCCTTTCCCCAGTACTGCCTCCACTGTCAATGTCAATGTCAATGTCAGTCAGTGCCTAATTGCCCTGTCGGTAGTGGACAGAATGCCGCTGTAGCGGTCCAAGTGCCGCCGCCAACCACAACCACAACCACAACTGCAGCCACGGCCACAGCTACAACTACAAGCACAACTACAAGCACAAGCACAAGCACAACCTCGCCGATGCTAGATCGATACCTCTCAGAGAAGAGCAGAAGCGAAGTGCCTACGTGCGAAATCCTGCTGCAGAGCTTCACGCGGAAATGAATGGGAGATGCACGTTAAGTTGGCCGGTCACTATGGGTCAGGGCAGAACAGGCCGTATTTTGAAGGACAGAAGGCTCAAGACAGATACCAATTTTTTTTTTTTTTTCTATTTTTCTTTCTTGTATAGTAACATTTAATTCCGTACGGCGTACGAATTCATCAACTTTTCTCCTTTCATTCCCACGTTGACCACACTCACAGCCAGGGGATGCGTGTGTGCGGATGAGTCAAGTTTCACCCCCCAAGATGCGTTCCCACCGACTACCTAGGTAGGATTTGCCTCCCGTCTGGTCAAGTCTGGTCCTTTCGGGCGCTGGCAGGCCACTGTGCTTTCAATGTCGTAGGGTCTGGGCCTGGTCCGAGGATTCTCGGTCTCGTGCTGTCGGCCGAGTCCGGTCCCTTGCTTGACTTCTCTCGCCGTCCCATCCCCGCACGTCGTTTCGGTACTTGGAAGCTCTCCCCGACGTGGTAGAATGGCTGGCATTTCAATCCCCATGAGCCTATCCGTGCCCGGTCCCTGCTCCCTGATCTTTCATCCTCATTCTACCTACGCATGCGGATCCACCCTTGGAACACGACAAACGCAGCATCCAAACAAAAACACCAAAACTCGCCGTCTATCCCTCATGCCCCCGGCACGCCCAAAGCGAGTCATCGTCTGTGCTCGGCCATTCTTCCAGTCTTCTTCCGAGCTACTAACCCATCTAGGCGCTAGCTTCTCACTTTCCGACTTCGAGCCCGGTCGTTCCTCTCACCGGCGGTGGTATCTCAATGGCTCGACATGAATCTTCACTTGGCCTCATTTCAGGCCCTCAGTGACAACTACGTCCCTTCGACTGGGTCCCAAACTTGGCACAAGACTGATATTCCCTCGCCCTGCATGCATGCGCTAGTGCCTAGTCCCGGATGTTTGACGAGGAAGCTAAGACTACATTTCATGGCGGAAGCAACAGCACTGGACACAACAATCTTCATCGGACGAAACAACTGAATTAGTCTCGGCAAATGGGCTTTCAAAGTACCAGACCTGACCGCCGTTTCTTGACAAGCCGTGACACAGGCCAAGGGCAGTATGCAGCACTTGTCTCTGCGCATCTCGTTCGCCGTTAGCTCTCCAACTCTCCAGCAATCGTGAATCAGCATCCCACGCGATGGCCGTTGCTCTCTTCATGTTATTCGGTCGCCCCTTCGTACGCCCGTTTATCGACCATCGCTCCCCGACGACATAGTACAGTCTCCTTGAATGTCCGATGGTTCTGCTTTCGTCGAACCTCCGGTCCTATCCGTCAGGTCCAGTCGACAATTCCCTACGTTCCAAACTTTTGTTCAAGCCCGTTCCATCGCAAGTCATGGAGCACGTGCGACCTTTTTACTGCAGAAAAGTATGCACCTTGGCTGGTCTCTGGCTCTCAATGAAGTGCTTGCTCTAATACACTTTCTGTGTTCTCACTGATCTCTACGCCGTTCGATATAGGTTAGCAATCACGACGCATATTCGATACGATAATGGATCAGCACAGCCATATATGCTTGGGGCAATATGGCCTGTAAAAAACCTGGATTCATTGTTTCCTGATAGCCTCCTATAACAGTTGTTATCACACTAAAAGCAAACGGGACAACAGTATCCCAAGTTGGCATCGCGTGAGGCAGACGAACTGCGCTTCCGAAAAACGTCCGACTAGATGTATTGTGAGTTTCTCTTTCATCGTGTGCTGTGTTCGTTACTGTCGCATGCACATACGTCCTGTCAATGCACATTGAAGAACCTTGATATGTCTTTGAGCATAAAACGAGCTTGACCTTGAGACCTAGGCTCTACCAGCTCCTCATTCCAGAAGTACATCGATCGACTGAGCGTCAGGAAGGGCACTTGACAGGATGGATGATTGAGGTCCTATATTTTTCTGCTTCTATTAATCACTCTAACCAAGATGTGTCATCGTTGCCCTAATGTCTCACCTTTCGGCCACTTACAGCGTGCATGATCTCAGTCGTACGGGAATGATTCATTTGTCTTCTGTAATGCCCCGGAGTTCGCGGGACTGAATTACCACCCACGAATAAGCCCATCCGTTTCGCTCTTCAAAGCCGGCTGCAACCTCGCCGTGGATCTTTACGATTACTTTCTTTTCCCGGCTTGATGGGTCGTAAAATTAGCCATCCTCTCGGAATACCTCGTAGGGTTATGGTGAGGCCTGCCTATCTGCCAGGTATAAGGGCTGCTAACCGTGGTGTCTGTCGATCAAAACATTGGTCACATTGCGGATGTCCTTCATTGGCAGATGAACATCAATATATTATCTGAAAACAGCCTAAAGACATGACAAATCGACGAACCACCCGAACATCCTCGTCTTGTTGAAAGAAACAAGGATTCCACCAAACCATCACCCTCCTCCCGTCCTCTACAACCGCCTACCAGGCACCATTGGCCCATTCCAGACAACAGCTACCAAGTTTCAAAACCAGGCGAATTTCATTGCTCACTTTTCCAGGCAAGCCTGAGTATAGTACATAGCAAAGGAAGTCGCCGCGGCGGCGCAACAGAAGATTCCTTCCGTAGCAGATCTCTTGAATGCACAGACAGCGCAAGAAGTAACAAAGTTTGCGGCGGTGAACTTTGCGCAGTCCTAGCATCGGTCCGGATGAGGTGCGCTGCTGCAGCTGTACGTGTGTGCTTTGCGAATGGCAGCGTCTTCAATCTGTTTACAGTCACGGGCACGCTTTTCGATTCCATATACATTAGAAGAGTCCCCAGGGACGTAGAGAAGTTCGTCGATTGTTGCCAGAAGATCGTGGTCTTTTGCCATGGTGACGACAGGTTCGAAGGACAGCTCCATCAATGAGTCAGGGATACATTGAGATGGAGAGTTCAGGTAGATTTCGGGAATGGCAGACAGAGTGGCGTTCTTGTCCTGCAGATTCTCCTGTAACCAGGTGAAAGTGTCGGATATGGCGTTGATATGGTGCGCGGTAATGCAGTCCACGGAGTTGTTTGTAGGAGCATCAGCGTTGGTGAACTGGATCAAGCAGACAAAGGACGCCAATAAAACGGAATGGATGAACAACATGGTAATGGCTCTTAATGGGAAAAGGTGCTGTATGTCTCAGCGTGCGTGCGTATTTTCTTGTTCTGTGATAGGTTTATTTGTTTGAAGATGTAGGTTTCTGGTCAGAGAATAGGAAGATGACTGAACTATCTGAAATATCTATATGTCCTCACAACTCGCTACTAGACGGAAATTATGTCTAGTTGCACTTTGGGAAGTAACAGAGGCATCTTAGAAGAGGCGTTTAGTATAATCTCGGCAATCACCTTCACTCGCCTGGACTGTTCCATCGCTACTAGCCCATACCAACTCTGTTTCTGTAACAAAGTTCCTCTGCAATTCATTTGAAGGCAATTCAGTGGCATGGCCAAAAATTGCAATTTGATTGGCGTAGTCTGTTCACTCATTCTTAGAACTTTTGAAGTTCAACCTAAAGTGGAGCATGGCCGGCCCATACATCCTTCAAGTAGAAACCAAATGCCGCCCACATTCAACCGAGAATCGTACCGCATAACAAATATGGCTAAAATAGCAGGGTTTCTTCTGTGAGCATTCTCACAATGGTGTCAAGTTTGAATTCTGAGACCGCAATGCTGACTGTAGTTGGAGGCTCTATCAAGGTCCATGCTAGGTCTTGTGTGTTACTAATATGGCTCTTCAGAGGAGTATGTCATTTTCAGTCGGCAATTGACTTGCGTTTTATTCACAGGATAAGCTGGGATGGACTTTTTTGTCACGAATTCTCGTTTTCTCTGCTTCTTAAGCTTATTTACTTGCAAAGCATCATGCCCATCCCACTGGCTACAGTGATAAAGGTACACCTGGATCGTCCTGAACCATTCGGCTAATCGTTGTCACTGAGATGACTAATAAGGCTTTTGATCTCATCACATCTGCCGACAGGTCCCAAGTACCCGAAGATGTACTCACTTTGGCAGTGAAAATAGTTTCCAACACGTGGTGTTTTAAGAGGAAGGAGATGGCATCACTTACGATTTTACCACGCCTCACGGTGAAGCGGATCTAATAACGGACAAGTGCTTCGTAGCTTTGAATTCTTAAACAGATCCTAGTCAGATTCGCGTGTTTTGAAGCATTTATCCGCATTTCTCCAAAGAAGAGTATCGGATATAGCAGTAACTGAGCGAATCAAACGTTACTTGGGAGGAATTGACCTAGCGCCTCTAACCACAAAAAAGCCCATCTTAGGAATGGAGCTATAGCAGAACGTTGTATTATAAAATATGAAAGTTCAAGGATCGATCTGAGAAGACTATCAAAAACCTTCTAGTGGGACTTTTGAGGACGGATTAGTACGAGCTAGTCATTGCCTCTCTCGCTCTCGCCATATCGGCTTGGGGCTACGAAGATGCATTGTCAAACAAGTGGCGCTATTTAGCAATACATTTGCTGCAAATTTTAAGTGAAAGTGGTCAAGATATAAGAGTTATAGTTATCCGTTTATTATAACTATATATCACTATTGTAAAAGTTTTCAGGCAATAACCGCAATGCCAAGACACTCGTCATGTTCTGAGTGCTTTGAACTATGATGTTCGTTCAAAGTGACTAGAGAATGAATGTTTGTGTATGAGGATCCCGTTGTTGCAGAAAGAATAGCCTCCAATATCAAACGCGATGGATGAACGGTGGCGTTTTTGGATGAGGTTTCATTTTCAGCATGAACGTCTGTCTGTAAGGATTGTGCAGTTAAGGCAATCTTTCGGCGTGCGCTGACATTGTAGTAAGCCAATACTTCCGCAACACACCTCATAAACGGCGAGGACACATTGAAATGCAAAAAGGACTCCCGCGCTTTAACAGCAACCTCCGCAACCGCCACATCCCCCACAGTCAACCACCGGCTGCGGCGCAGGAGGCAGCACTGGCATTGGCATTGGCACGAAATCATCGTCGTCGTCATTATCAGTATCAGAACTTTCTTCTTCGTCGTCAACCACGTCCGAGTCAGTATCACATTTCTTAGGCTCAGGCTCGGGATTCGACACACATTCATCGTCAGGACATGTGAGGCAGTCATCATCATCCGTGCAGGTCGGGCACTCGTCGCCGTCGTTCACGTCGCATGGCGGTGGACAGACGGGCTTAACGGGCATTACGGGCTTGACAGGAATGACAGGAGGTGGACATGGCGGAACGATTGTCTCTGGTGGACAGCACGGGCAGTGAAGAATGATGGTGCCGTGAAATGGCCATAGCTTGGGATCGATGGTACCAATGTTGGTGTTGGCATTCTCGTTGATGTTAGTGTTGGCGTTAATGGGCTGCTTCTTGGGTACTTTCTTCGGTTCAGGGGGCGAGTTGTTCAGCGTGACATTGTCATTGATGTTAGTGTTATTGTTTTCGTTTGTGTTGATATTCGTATTGGTGTTTACGGGCACAACAGGAATAAGATCAACAATGACTTGTGGTCTTGGCTCTCTGGGTCGGGTTCGATTGACGTTCTTGTTGGTATTGGTGTTGATGTTGGTGTTGCTATTGACATTGCTGTTATTGTTCAATGTCACTGGTACTGGCTCTTCGTCGCAGTCTTCAATGATCCCCTCGTCGCAGCTTGTGTCCTCATCTTCAACGGGCGGCTGCGTCTCATTGATGTTGGTGTTGGTGTTGGTGTTGGTGTTCACATTCGAGTTGTTGGTGGTAGGAGTAGTTCTTTTCTTCGTTCTCGTGCGGGTAGAGGTCTTTGGCCTTTGCGTAACATTCGTGTTGGTATTGATGTTGGTGTTAGAGTTGTTAGTGCCATTCACACTGTCGTACACGACATCACAGGCATCCTACACCAGGTATGTCAACAACGGAAAGCCCATGTACAAGGTAAAAAGAGCATATGTACCAAAGGGGCCCATGTCGTGGCCGCTTGAAACACCGCTTGATTCTTTAGCGCCGCAATCATTAGCATGGGGGCGTCGTCCATGATTTCTCCCCAGCTTGTTTGGTCCCAAACAAACCAATTGGTCCAGCCACTTCGGGTAATAAGGATCTTTACGGAAATGTCTCCATTGTCCACTATTTGAGGCACGGGAAGAATTTGTAGCAAGTTTGCCATACTGTCGGGGCCCTGAAGAGGCACAGGATTGAGCACGAGGTCCTTGACTGCGGCAATTCGCCTGGCAGAGACTTGAACACTGTCCCAGTAGCCACTGGCTGTGCTGTTGGACCACCTAAGGTCATTGACCCCCTTGGTTGTGGAAACCTGAAGGTCAAGATTCAGCGATCGAATGATGCGCACCCTCAGCATCGGAAACACAGTGAGCTGTTGAATGGGCAAGGGAGGTAGATCATCGCGAAGCTCAAGACCGTCACCTGTGGCAGTCGACGGAATAGCATTGTTGGTCAGCGGCTCGACGATGGTGCCGTGATACGTGCCGCTGGTGCTGGTACGGAGCTGCGCGGTAACGCCGGGCGTGTTCATCTCTGACTCGAGGACAGGTGCGTTTTCTACCACGTTGGGTTTCTTGAAGACGGACACGGGCACAGTCGCGCCGTGGCGAATGCGCGGCACCCATGCCACAGGCTCGACAACGTGGATTGATCCACGAACCCTGAACCATCCGTCTTTTGCTTTGCGTGTGCTCAGGTCTGGTATAACCATGCGGCTAGGCAGCTCGCCAAAGGCCTCAGGGTTGATGCCAAAGATGTCGCGCAGTTGAGCCGGAAAGAAGTTGAAGCCCTCGGCTGGATCCAGGGCAGGCGCGATCTTGTCAAGCATTGAATCATCTTTGATGATGGGCCGCGTCGCTGACGTGGCAATATCAGTGATAGGACTTGGGCTCAAACGCGGGGGCGAGGTGTTTGCGGTTGCCATGATGACCAAGTGCTTGAGCGAGAAAGATGAATTTGGGGAAGAAAGTGAGAGATTGAGGTTTGTGTTGCTGCTGCTGTTGGTGAAGTGAGATTGAGTTCGATTACGCGGGACGACACCTGGGCTTTATAGTAAATTCGTCACCGCTCATGGCGTCTTCGATGAGGTTGAGGATTCAGTGCCAGTTTGTCGTCGGGACATCTTGTCCTGCTGGTTCAAAAGACGAGACCGCGCTACCAAATGTGGCTTGCCGGCATCTTCGACAGGATGAAGCTATCCCCGAAATCTTTCCTTCTGCATCGACTCGTTCGAGACTGGCAATATGCTCATCGGCATAGTGACAAGGCATCGCTGCGAGCGAGCAATCTCCCAAAGAGGAAGAAGATTTGCCAGACTATCGTGACTCCGGAGAGCTGAGTTCAGCCAGCCAAATCACCATGCACTATCTTGCGGGCGCTCTTCTGCGGTCAGACCGTTTCTCTGGACGGGGAAGGTGAATATAATTTGTGCTAGCGACCTGTATCCGTCGTCGTTCTCGGTATAGTTCGTCTACAATGCATCGAGTCTGTCGTTTAGTTCGACATGAGACTGGTCTCTACCGCTCGGCTCGCCGATGCGGCCGCGTTGACCAACCGCAGCTCTTACAGACCGAGGTGTCAAGAAATTGTTTATGCCGGTAAATAAGTCTATCAGAGGGGAAGGATCCTGCCTGCATATACATGCGCGGGCTGCTAAAGCTCCGTGTAAAGTCCCGATGCTTGATGCTGAAGAAGAAGAATCATCATTTTCCGCAATGACCAATGACGGCTGCAGCTACTCACTCCCCGCACTTTTTCAGACGCGGGCTTGCTCCGTATAGAGAGACCTATCAACCAAAACGTTGCATTTGGATGTTTTTCAGCCGTGTTGGAGAACGCTTGGCTAACTGCTTTGTACAAGTGCGTATATTAGTGTTGGTGAGAGTCTCGGCGATTTCAGTGAATCGCGTGAGGAGACGACGATGCTGCCGATGTTGCATACAGTGCAAAGAAGCAAAATCCGGAAAAACTTCCTGGGTAGACTGACTTCAAGGTGCTGATGGATTGGAAGTCTGCGTCGGGGCCAGGCATCATACGTATACAAATAGCCAAATCGCAGTGACGAGTACGTCTCAGCCGGAGATTCAGTGAATCTTTTGCCACCACGATGCCGGCTTGAAGATGCCGACTCTAGGCACGTGAGCGAACAGGGTCTTCGGCAACGCTATCATCGATCTGCGCCAAGTGCGTAAGCCGTCTGAGCTGAAAGTGTGCCCGCATATCGTATCAGATACGGCGATAGGCTTCAAGGTGCTGGTAATTACACAAGCGGCATTGCAGTGCGCTGGCTGCCCGATTACTACAGCTGCCAGTACCAGACCTTTCGTGGCCTAGTAGCCTGGAACGGCAGGGTGCTGGTACTTCAACGACTCTACTTGACAGTAGCCTGGGAGTGCCAGTAGCCAAGTGTGGCAGCTAGGAGTTTTTGGACCTTCGACTAGACTAAATTTTGTGCATGGCTCCGTCTTACAAAGGCAACCGCTTTAGCTTACATGAGCTGTGAACATAAATTATCATTCTGGAACTCGCCTTAATACAATACATACTTTATTTTTCCATTCAAGGCAGAGAACATTTGAACGAATGAAGTCTTGAATATGCTTCACACTCAGGCGCAGCCAAGTCGATATCTCGAGGAGTCTAGTAAATCCAGCGCATGATTCAAGTCTCTGACAATCCGCTGCTCTCCAAGCCGGCATGGAAGCCCGCCTTTCAGCCTTACACGGCCGGGGCGCTACCAGGGTCTTATTAAGCAGAGTGGGACCGCTATTTTATGGCCCGAGAAGAGGTATCTGGGGGTTAGCTGCGGCAATAATCCGGTATTCTATCCCGACTACGATCTTGCCGCCTTACACTGCGGGATATTTTACAACAGTGTGGGGGGCCCAAATGGGCGCAGAAGCCCGGTCCAAATATTTTCGGGGCCCAAGATCTTAGGTGCGTCAGCATAAAGTTGGTGGTATTTCTAGGACCATGTATCCATACGAAGCCGTTCTACCCGGCATTTGACCGTCAAGGCATGCGGGTCCCTTAGCATTTCTGGATCCATCTAGTGATCTCACCAGCGTCTGCTCCGTCCGAAAGTAACCGAGATGTTATAACTCCGTACTTTATTCTTTGTTTCATAAACCTTTGAAGTTTTACTTTTGAGCTTGAGTCTCTTCGTTGACTATGAATTTGCATGCATTCCCATCAGGCACTAGTCCATGGCTCCCGTGTTGAAAGCACACTAGAGCGGTCCGCCTCTCCACTAAACTAGAAAAGGTGAAGACTTGAACGACAAAGAGATAGCCAATGATTCGATAGACGTTTCTCCCTGTGTTAGCTAAGGCTGTTGCTAACCGTACCCAATGTTCATGTCGCATTGGAACATGACTCTTGAAATCGGTTTCGCGGGTCTGGCTTCGGCTAGTATCCAAACGCAATGCACCGACGGTAGCAGGACTAGCGAAAATCACGAGCCGCGGCGTAGCTGCGGTAGCCGACGTCAATGTCGCAAAGGTGCCTGTTTCTGAAACGGTCCAAATGTGAATTAAACAGGACAGAGAACAAGTGCTCGTGTAAGTCCCAGCATTCCAAAGCATACGATCCATAGTCTGTATCATCGCTGTATAACCCGCTCTTTGAACCACCCATCGACTCTAAACTCAATCACAAAAAAATGCCATACAAGACCTAGCGATCATGATCGTTGAGTCAAGTTCGCTCATCCTCCAACACGCGCTAACATGCGAAATCAAGCCCTGGACTTACACAACACAACCCACCTCAACCCAATCCAACTCGTCCCTAATACAATCCATACCCTCACACATCACAACCCCGTATCCATTCATACAATCGCCTATTTCGGCTGCACATCCCCCGTAAAAGCAACAGACTGACTCTCCTGCCCCGCAGCCTTCTTATTCAACCCAATATTATTATTCAACTTCTTCTGCTCCGCCGCAATCTTCGCCGCGTCCCCATTCCCCTTTGCCTGCGCAATCTGCAGCGCCGTCACCTCAAGATACAGCTTCAGCACCTTATTCTTGATCTTGCCATTCTGCAGCGCCGTGGACCCGCCCTTGCCCGCCGTCTTGATCTCCGCGTTGAATGCGTCTGTCTCGGCGGCCTCGGCTGTCTCGCGGGCTGCTTTGATGATGGAGAGGTCTTGGTCTGAGACGGAGGCGAGGTTATTTTCGTCAATCTATTCTTCGTTTAGTGAAAACTTTGTAATAAAAAGAAAAGAAAAAAGTTGTCATGGAAGTTGTGATGGTTGGGACTTACGGGGAACTTGGCCTTCACTTCTTCGAGGGCATTGCCTGCTGTGCCGTCGGAGACTTGGAAGTCTGCGTATTTGCGGAACGTGAGGGCGCGCTTGGAGGGTGTGTTTGACGGGAGAGCGAGAGCGGATGTTACGAGGAGGAGAAGGGTTGCTTTGAGGGGATACATTGTGATGAAATTAGATGGCTGGTGTAGTGCTAAAATACTGAGCTCTGATGTAAGTGCTAAGCTGATGAGGTGGCTGATGCACGTACTGTGATGAATTGGATGTAAGTGCTGAAATGGGCAATGATAAACAACTAACTTAAGATGACTCTGGTTCAATCAATTTTAATCAGCGCAAAGTACGTTTTTATATTCATGGCGGCAGACGTCGTGAATACTCACTAGCAAGTGCAGCTGTGGCGCGAAGGGGTCGTTGTTACAGAGTTGCGACACCACCAATTCAGCCAGAATGCGCAAAACCACGATAAAACGCAGCGCTAGATGGAGCTGTGTTTCTAAACTTAAAACAGGGTTGTAAGCGGATTTAAGACCGAGTTTCGCCCTGCATTGTGTCGAGAAGATCATAGGAATAGGACATGAGACGAATGCACTGAATATGTCCGAAATGCAGGCGATAACGACTAGTCGCTTTTATGCGCCATCGCTGCTTGCATAGTCACCATGTCAAGGGTGCAATGACGTCTAAAAAGAGCAATTTGCCTCAAAACTGAGTTGACGAGAGTAACTATCAGACATATTTCATAGAGTGCTGCGCGCACGTAGCCAGCGTCGTCCGCAGCGCAAAGTATGTACAAGAATTTGCATGCCGCGGAATGTAGACTGAATCGCAATCATTTTCATGCGTTACAGATTGGCATATTCACCGCTTGAAGACAACAAAGATATGTACAAGAATCTTTCTTATGCACAGTCGTGCCAATTCCATCAACCGATTACTGCGACACAGCAGGCGTCGCTGCAGCACCTCCCGCCTGGCTCAATATGGCCGACTTGGGCTTGATCCCAGGGAAGAAAGATGCTGGAATCTGTGGAATTGGTATCGGTTGTGAGACATCGAAACCTGATTTTAGCTCATTGGTCATGGTGGGATGGGCGTAATCGGGAGCCGTAGTCACTGTCAACGTCTTCTTATACTCAGTGTGCTGCGGGCTGGAATTCAGGCAGTACCCCGACCCAAATGCATTCTCGCATGTCTGGAGCACTTCCTTTCCGGTCTCGGTCCAAATGTTCATGTCGCGAATAGACATGTCCACGCAAGGGACCTTGGCTGGGCAGAGCACCTTGATCGGTGCACGCTGCTTTCCGCTCAGGCACGTGCCTTTCCAATTCGTGACCTGGATGTCAGAATACTCAACTCCATTGCCGGGTGCAACGCTCTGTTTGCTCCATGCTGTGTCGACATTAAAAGTGTAGGCGTTGCTGTGACCGACGAAGTTGTTGAGCGTGACGGAAGACACATTGCCGCTGCCGCCGTTGGATTTGATCATGTACATTTGGTTGGAGTGATGGGTGTAAATATTTCGGTACTCAATGTTGGAAATATCTGCGACAAACATTAGCTCCGTCGTATAGTCGCGTTGTCGAAAGTCACACATACGGGTATCTGCGGCCAGTGATCCCATGGCACAGCCACCAGACCAGTTGCAATGAACCGATTCCACGAGGATGTGGTCGGCTGGGCTCTGTTGCACAGGAAATCCAGTCAGCCAGTGTTCAATCTTGCATGTTCTTACTTTGTGAACATACCTTGACAGTTACGCATTCGTCCTTGTTGGAGACCTCAACATCGTGTATCCAAATGTTTGAGCCCCAAACATCAATCCCATCCAACCCGCCCAGATACCCTCCGTGGACAACAACGTTTTATACTTCGCCATTCGTGCTAGTTTCAAGAGTGAGGTGGAACTGCGGTGCTGCAGCCAGAGTCAGCTGGTCAAGCAAATTGTGATCTCGCTTTCATGCCCGCACTTACCATCAACCAAAGCAAGGTCGTGAATGGAAAAGTTAGTGCACTTGTACAGGCGTAGAATGCGTGCACCGTATTTTCCATCTGTTGTATCGAAGAGGTCAGCATCGATCGCGCCACTCCTTGGCATCTGAACAATGACTTGCGTTTGTGAAACTCGAATCCAGATCCTTGTATCGCGCCCGCCGCTGTACCACTGTAGATCTCCAGATCGTCCGAGTCATGGATGAAGATCATGTTCCCGCCGCCAGTGCTGCAAATCCACGTTAGCGGGCGATCGAAGCTACACCTGGTGCGGACATCTTACCCTGTGCGGAAAATGGTTCCATCGATATTGAACGAGATGTTCTTGCCATTCTTCAGCAAAACCCAGGTACCGAGGCCATATTCACCTTTGGGTATGTACACCTCGCCGCCCTTTTGGCAGGCAGCCCATGTTGCGGCAATGGCGGGGCCATTGTCGACCGTCTTACTGGCAACACCTCCGTGTTGCAAGATGTTACAAACTTTGACGGCGCGTTTCGACGCTGTCGATGTTGTTGGGCCTGTCCGACCAGACAGCTGAGCCACACTGGCCTGGATGACTGTGGCTAACAACAAGAATTTAGACAGCAATACCATCATAGATCTAATCGTCAAGTCTGAAATAGTGGCGTGTAAGGGAGGCAATCCGCGTTTGTTGGTTCAAGAAGCCATTCGAGGTACAGAGCGAAAGAGTCGAGGCCTCATTGCCTCTTATGGCAGTACTCATCTCACGCCTCATGGCCATGGAGGAATTGTAGATCTCCTGATGACTTTAGCCAGAATCTACATAAAATCGCTTTGTGTACGGATGCGCCGTCGTCAGTTCGCCCCGGATGACCGGGGCTCGTGAATCTTGGTTAGATGCCAAGATGATCGGCATCCATACTGAGTGGCCAACGCTTCTCAGATTGGTCGACTCGCGGCAAACTGGTTTACGCCGCATCAATCGGCAATAAACGTTCCCTGTCATCTCCATTAAAATCGACACATAAATAAGGATAGCGGACTATGCAAAGAGCAATCGGAAGACTTGAGACGTTTCAGCCTCAAGCTATAGGGCAGTTGAAAATGAAAGGCACATCTCTTTCAGGCTGAAAGTGACAAATGACCTCCCCATTCGCTGGTCGAGCCCCAATGGTGAGTGGGGGACAAGCGTTTCAGGACGTCACCAAGCGGAAGTCTTTGGACGAGATGCCAATTGACAACAATATGGGATAAATAGATTGGACACGCTGAAATGTACGAAACATTCGGCGCAAAAAGCATTTCGTGCCGACGGACCGGGTTGATGCTCACTGGTTGGCATTTGCTTCCTGTCAGCCCATACGGAGATGGGGCAACAGAAGACGTAGCATGAAGAGGGTCGCCCCACAAGACTGTTCACGTTCATGCAAAGAGCAGAGGAACCGGAACCCGATTCGGGATTTTGCCGGTCTCCTGGACGTCCTCCGAACGGTCATTAGAAGAATCCGCTGCCCGGCGGTCTGTAGTCAATCGACGTTTCGTCTTCGGTTGAAGATGAAGGAACAATCCAATTCATTACCAATACGTTGCGCTCGATGTCCTCAGAGTCGATCAACCTTTCCGACCTTAATCGGCGAACCCGGGACAAGGCAATAAGACGATTGTTCAGAGCCGCGAGCCGAATTTAACGAATATTCTGATGCGTGCATCGCGCGGACGCTGACAAAAACGTCTCTCTGTACTGGAGAATTCGTCTGCCCAAAACGTGTCCAAGGTCGAAGGATGTTCAAGCGGTCCATTGATGTCAAAACAAATTTTAATAAAAATCAGCTGCATTCAAGAATGGCAACGAAAGATTGGCGATATAGGAGCCAGTGTCGAGCGGTTCCTGCCACGGTTATCCGGGCCGCGATAGCGAAAACATCGGGATACAACATCGCTGAGGATTAGTCATGCACGTGCCCAAGGATAGTTTTGCAAGAAAAAAATGAGTGATACTTTGTATTGTTCCAAAAGCAAAATCCGGTTCCTAACGCCTCGTCACAATGCCACAGAGAGTTGTTCATCTCAGTCGTGCTTCCTCGACATCTGCCGGCCGGTCATATTGCCGTGCCTCATGCTGATAATTCCTGTAACAATCGACACATGCCCATATTGCAAACCCGATGCGCCAAGCTCTGGAGGAAATGGCAGTGATTTTGTCCCACAATATTGTAGGGAGTTGAGTTGAGGGCAATGAAGGTGGCATCGCGTAAGGGACTGCGAAAATGCTGTGACTTACATAACGACTCCCAAAAGCGCCATGGCTAACAGCGTCATGGAGAATTTCCGAAAATGAATTCCTCCGGTATCCTCTCCGAAATAGTCCACATTGTCGTCTCCATCTTTGTTGATGCCATTCGAAACGAGCATCAACACGATCCCACCGAGCGTGACCGCAAAGGCGAATATGTCGTGCATTAGAGTCTGGTAAGGCTTCATGGGCTGGAACCCCAAGGACTGGCCAGCAAAAGCGACCATTTGCCAGCTATCGATGAGAAGGGCAATGACAGTCTAGCACGAAGAAACTCAATTAGTCGCGCGGATCAGAGAGATACGGGAATGACGAGTCCAAACTCACGCCTACTATACCCGGAGCCACAGCTCCGCATGTTTCAGTCCATCGTTGCGCAATGAAGCACAGAATTACGATGGCCACAATGTCCGTCACCCAGGCCAGTCCTCTTGCGAACGTTCGTGCAAACGTTAGCAAGCTGGGGAAGCGCCATCCGGCCATCGCACCACCATCAACGGTGTGGTCGAGGTTAGACGTTGCGGCTTGAGCAAGACCAGCTCCGTTTCATCGCTCCCCGGCCAGTTTCTTGTAGTATCGGTCGCGTCGGCGTCGTGTCCCGGGCAATCAAGCTGAGGAAATCCCGAGGGAAGAGGGTCTGCGAGGTCGAGACAAGTAAAAGGGATCTGTTGATGATTCTGGGGAAAAGGAAACGGCCCCCTCCTTTGCTCTTGGCTACATTTTCAGACGGGCCAGCAAGCACAGAAAACCCGTGGAATCCCCTTCTCCGCCCATTGGTATTTCTTTGGTGCTCAGGTTTCTTGGCGTGCAAAGGTGCATTGGCTGCACGTGAGGATTGTCTGGGGAGGATTACGCATAATTGCAGTGCTGGATTGGGTCGACAGGAGGGGGCAGCGAAGCCACGGCAGGGATCTTAGCTCAAAGCCAAGACGGGAGGTTGAGAGTTTATTGGCGAGACGAGCTGCACGGCGTAATAATTTGTTGTGAGCTTTGTTTTTAGAGTCAGCCACTCCACTTGGTCGAAGGGCGGTGGTTGCACGTCAATTTGAGGTCAGAAGAACATCAGGCAATGCGTTGTGAGGTACTAAGGCGAGGGTTGAGTGTCAAAAGTCGAAGAGGTCTCTGATGCTCATGCCGCAGACGAACCTCAAACTCAAGCCCGCGTCGCGTTGCTCCTTCCTTGCCAGTAAGAATTGCACTCAATTTCGCTTGCTGTTCGTCATCGGCTGACAACAGTTGCTACCGGCATGGACACAGCTGGCCCCCGGCTCCTCTTCAAGTTTTCTGCCTGATTAGCCTCTTCTTGGCAATGCCGAACCCGGCCCAGCGCTTTTGATTCATCCCAGAGATCAAGATCCATTGTCAGACCACATCGACCGAAGACAGACAACGAGCGCGGCGAAGCACAGATGTAGAGAAAAGTTCACAATGAATGAATGTCCGCTATTCATACCTTGTTTATTTCATGTTTATTCAGAACATTTCGGCCTGCATGTACGCTTCTGCGCAAACTATTTTCTCTTCACGGTTGCAGGGTAGGTGATGTGACAAGCCTAACCAGATTGAACTTCAATCTGGTACCAGGCGTCGCACTCTAGCCTCAGAAGGCACCTTGGTACCAACAGCGCCAAGCCTGTCAGCGCCCTCTAACGTCTCCAACACGAGTCACGTCAACATCACGTCTGATCATGTCACGACCCGGCGACCGACAGCACAAATGGATGTCGACAATTTTTGGTGGAAATGATCATGACGTCTATTCATAAGTATCCATTGCAGACGCCTTTAAAATGCATATTCCTCCACGTGCAAATATATCCCTTGCGCCCCCGTTCCCTTATGTACCGTCCTCTCATCACTCAGTCGGCTCACGCAGTTTCGAGTCCGAGCTACGATCTCTTTTCCTCCGCAAACAACAACTTCTGTTTCCCCCCATGCTTGCTCGACTGGTTGGCGAATCAACGTCTCAATGTCGGGACGACTCGTGTATTCCCGGATCATATCTATCGTGGACGCGCTATTCCGAGACTCGCTGGACTCGGAATTGCTGCTTCGAGATCGAAGTCCACCCTCCAATCTCGGCTTCTCATCGTATGAGTCGGCGATCTTTGGTGCCGATCCAACATCATAAGACTCATTCTTGACATGGCGCCGAAGCTGAACCAGCGGCACGCCGGATTCACCATCTGTGGAAGCGCCTGTGATTGCAATATGCAATGTCACTTCGATGCCCTTCTCCAGAGCTGCCCTTGCTGCCTCTCTGGCTCTCTCGACGTAATACTCGATTTCTTCCGAGGTTCTGGCAACCAAGGCGACTTCGATCCGCCGCAAACACGTTCTTATTCTTGAATTTGCGATACTTTCCAGTATGGGAATCGTAAAGCTGGCGCCTGTCGAAGCACCGATCAGGACCATAGTCTCGAATGCATTCCAGTTGGTCGTGACGCCAAATGGCCCAATGACAAAACCAGTAAGAGATTTCTCGGGATGCTTGGCGGCATAGTTGTAGATCCTCTTGGAGAACCCCCCGTGAGCTCGAATGATGAGCTGCACGCTGTTGCAGCAGCATGCTCCAGTCAGCTGATGAGCACAAGCGATGGTGTATGGATGAGACTCGAAGAATCCGAGCCGCGGAATCCAGAGGTATACATGTTGGCCCGGATGCCACTTGAAGTGGACATCTTTAATCGTCAAGACGGTGATGGAGTCGCCGACGGCCCGTGCAGTCATGTTATGCCCCAACCGCTTCATGCCTTTGCATGTCGACCTATCCACCTTAAACCGAGTGTTTTGCCAGCCTGTAATAGCCCATCGCGCTGCTCTGTCGAAAGCGAGGAACGCGACTGACATCCACAAGAGATACCTGGCGTTGTCCGGAATATGATAGCTCAGCAGCACCAACATGGCGACCGAAGAGAGAATGTGCTGAATCAACCAGACTTCGTATATCATCCTTCGAATGGGGACGAATCCAAACACAACGGTAAACAGCAAGACTCCCCACGCCTCTAGGCCATACTTCACCATGGGCATGATCTGAAGTTCGTATTCGACAAAGTCCGCTCGTATCCATTCGGTCCAAAAGTGCCACCCATGCATGGTGGCCGTGACAAACATGGTTCGTGCCACCCACCTGTGCAGCCAGTTTAACCTTTCGTGACTGCTTCCAATCAGATATCCAACAATGTTAAACTTCATGCTAAAAAAATAAAAGGCAGTTGCATGATTGTAAGCCATGCATTTCGATAGCCGATTCGTTCCCAGTAGTAGGCATCGTCCTTGACGGTGTTCCATGTCATGAAGTAAATCATCATCGCCCAGTAACATAGCAAGACCACTAGTCTTCCCACCGGCGGCGGAGTCATCCATCGAAAGCCAGCTTTCGGTACATATAATTGAGGATGAGATATCTCGCGAGCGATGGCCGTGACCGTGGCCCAAGCTTGGCTGATATGCCCATTGGGTCTAGTTGCATGTTCGATGGACGTTTCTTTGCATGCTTTTAATCTGTGCTCAAGTTAGCAGTCCAAACGGCTGTCGCGTTTTGTGCTGCAGCCATCGCGCGTCATACTTTTGTCTTGCACCGTAGAAGTTGACGCCTCGGACTGCGGTCAACGCGCCGATAGCGCCAGCAAGAATGTACCAATAATCGCGGGCAAAGGCATAGTTATAATCCATGCCCAAGCCCGAGTCGTGCATGTGCTCGTGATCCATGATGACGAGAGCGTGACCAGCGCAGTCAACGCAGCGCCGACTTCTGATGTTGCTCGCTACGTTCTCGTGGGAGGAATGCTGTGGTAAATTATCCTTTGACCTCAAGGGCGCAATATGTGCTACTGCCGCATGTCTCTAGGGTGCGTCTGCGACAATTTCGAGGGACAATGAGCGAACACCCGTTGATCTCTTCGTCAATCTATACACTGGCAGCCAGGAAGATGAAAGGACGAAATAAAGCAGCCACCATATAAGCACGAAACTCGCTCAACGTTTTGAGCAGAATATGTGCGACGGGTGTTCGAGACGGCCGCTCGAGGTTGGCAGCGAGGTGTGGAGGAGGTAGGCATAGAAAAGTCCGAGTGGTGGCACACAATGTCGACAGCACTGCTGGAATAGAAGATGCAGGAATCGGCCGGTTGGCGGTCGTTTGAGAACGTTGTAATGAGCGATGGTTTTGACTTTGCCTAGCTCATTCGGCCTCGATACCTTTCCACCCGTGCTTCTATGCGTCTCGCGTGGTTTCTTAAGAAGACTTCAATATTAATTTCTCCGCCCTTTGACCGAGACGTCAAACCCTTGAATGCTACGGCAGCATGTGGTAAGACCACTGACGAGAAGGCTATTGAGCCCTTTGGCCCTCGTGGAGATCTTCCCCATGTCTTGCATGGTCCGTGGTGCTGGCCGTGGTGCTGGGCTTAGTGACTTTGACCATGAGGTTTGCGCTTGTTTCCGACTAGCTGCAAACAAACTTGCTTAAATACTCTCAGCTGTGCAGAATTGGGGGCTGCTGATTGGATCGCCGAGCCTCACATCCGGGATCCTGATCGACGCCCCAGCCCACCCCACTGCTGGTTTCGGCACCATCCACTGACCTGGCAAGATCTGACAGTTCCAAAGCTGCCCCCCAACACCAGAGCACCCGACATATCCGCTAACGGATGACAACTCTGAGCGTCGGTGTCTGATTAATGCTTGCGCTATGTATCGAATGTCTTCTCTCGGAAGTTCTATACCGTCCTTGGTAGACAGCCTCGCCGGAAATCCGGCCTCTGCCCCTGCCCGCCAATTGGTGGCGTGGTTGAAGGGTCGAAGCTTGGTGATTTGACCTGTTCGGAACACAGACCTAGGTCCAACTGGGTTCCAGATCTTTATGCAACTTGCTCAGACAGGAGCTAGCTTTTTGTGACGTAAAGACCGAGCTATTTCCCCCTTCTCTGCATTCTAAACGCCGGCGTCTACCCCATACATGGTGGCACAACCCTGGTAACTTTTTCCATCCATAAAGCTACTGCTCCCTCATAAAGAAAGTCCCAGTCCTCTCATCTTTGCCAATTTCGCCGCCATTGTCTTTTACAGCTCTCTCATAATCTGTCCGCATCCAGCCATTGTAACCATGAAGTCTCTCACGCTCCTATCCGCCCTCTGTGGCATCACCTCTGCTCACTTTGTTTTGAAGTACCCAGCGGCGTCCGGCTTCAATGAAAACACTGAAGACCAAGGTCCCTGTGGTGGTGCCACGCCCGATTTCTCCAAGACGCTGACCGATTTCCATATTGGCGGTGATGCGCTGGCGATGAAGCTTACCCATCCACAAGGCAACTAGCTCTTCCGCGTTACGACGGATCAGAAGGGGGAGTCTGGCTGGGAGCAAATCTTCCCCATCGTGCAGCAAAGCGGCATTGGCGACTTTTGCGAGCCCGATGTCACTGTTCTCAGCAAGTACTCGGGCAAGAAGGGCATTGTGGGCGTGGTTTCATCGGCGACCGACGGCCTGCTGTACCAGGTAAGACAGTTCCGGGGTTATCGTACCACAAATCTGTCAAGAGGGAGAGCTAATCCGAACATTGAAGTGCGTCGCTGTTAATTTTGTCGACGGCAAGGGCACCAAGCCTTCGGAATGCAACAACGGTTCGGCCAAGGCATCGTTTGTCGACGATTCCAAGTTGAGTGCCTTGG
>AFRD01000448.1:0-28025 GCA_000222875.2 Periglandula ipomoeae IasaF13
GGATGTGGTGGAAGGCGCTATTTTATGCCTGGTTGGGACTCAGTTCATGTCTGTGTTTTGTGTCTGGTGCTAATAATATTTGGAGCTGGGAAAGAGGGGAAGCGTAGTCTGTACATGTAGGAATCGACTGCCCGTGGATGTGGACATTCGACCCAGTAGTTTGCTGAAACCTGGAAGCCAGCCCGGCCAGGGCTGTAAGGAAGGTAAGGTTTAGCTGACGTTGTACAGTAGAAGACGTTCACTAAACAGAGCTGCGTTAAGACGGCCTGGTGGGACGAAGAGACAGAACGGGCGTTTTTCCCCCCAACTGACGAGTCAAACAACCTGGGATGCACACGACTACTGTATCGTGGCACTTGATCCTTGCTGACGGCAATATCCCAGAACAGCTTCCCCTCTAATTAGCCCTCTTCGAAGCTGCACGTTGCTCTCTGCATTTGTCTCTCTTCCCGTCTCCCGCCCAAAAGTTTGAGGCTGTCTTCCTCTTGGCATTTCGCATCTGTGCCCGCTGAAGGAATCATAGGGCTGGCCAATGCCATCACACACCGCAAGGGGGGGAACAACAAGACACCAGAACGTTCGCTACGACCCCCATCTGCTCTACCATCTTGTTCAAGACGGCTCTTGCTTGCCCGACTTGTTTGCGCGAAAAAAGCCTTGAGACCCAAGAAGAATCAAAGTGATCATCAGGCACCCTTTCCTCTTACTGGATGAGTCTCGCCTTATTCAATTCGCTTGCTGCCGAACATTATACCGACTGACCACACCTCCCAAACGGACCCCACGTTAACTTCACCAAACCAGTTATGACGATTCCTAGTTGCTAGCAAGTTTGATGACTGGGTTGCGACTACCTGCTTCAGCCTGTGACAAAAATAAAGACGGATATATCCGACGTCGCATTTTGCTTCTCCCTGTGCTCGGTTTGGTACCGATGAGGCATGCTCTTGGCGGATGAGAGGACCACGCCCTCTGTTCTGACCTGAGTTGCCTGGGTTGAGATACATCTTGCGAACAGCTTGAACTTACTTGTCTTCCCGCAAGCGGCGACTCCGTTTTGCGGGTGATAGTGCTCGCTAGGCTCTAATTTTCTGCCAAGCGTGTTCAGTTTATCAAGAGCATCATTGGTATAAGTAATCTGTCCTTTGCGCGTTTTCTCTTCCTGAGCCAAGTGGTTGAGATCAACATCTTCCTGCCATAAGGGAGTATTCATTACCGTATTACTCGCCAACGGTTTGAATAACGCCTCAGAACATCAGCCACGCCACCAAGAATTCCTTTCCGTTCGGCCCGCTCAACAACATAGCCTCTCTGCTGTAGGGCGGTGATGTCGGACTACCAAGTCGCGAGCTCTTTTCTAGCATACGCAAACTTCAAGAGATGCGGGAGTATCAAGACCGAAGACCCCCTGGATCTTCGCGGACCTTTGGAAGTCACCGGCAATGTCAAGTCTGGCGGCAGTATCAGCCTACAAGGAGACATCATCATCAGTGGTAGCTTGGACGCATACGGGCCTCTGACAACAAATGGCAACATCAGCTGCGAGTATGTACTGCAAGTTCTACTTCCTTTCAGCCCTATCGCACTTTGCCCCAGTGACCAATCAGTTCTCCTGGCCCTTGCGACCTTTGACATTGCGCCTCATAGCACGTACAAGTTAGGCTGACAAATCCTTCTAATTTTCCAGGGGTGAACTCAAAGCTTACGGCAACATTTTTGTCAATGGAGTTTTGATGGCAAGGTAAGTACTTCATCGGGTCATCATGAAACCGAATCTGACCCTTGGTGACAGTGACACCGTAAAAGGATATGGCTCATTGAAGATATCGGGGACCTTGGAAGGCCAGGATTTGGAGATATATGGAAATCTGTGTATAATTGGGTTCTTGTAAGGCCAACACTGCTTCTTGCCTGTGCGTGCGGCCCTGGAACTTTGCTGACCTTCTTTTTTTTTAGGAAGTGCAAGAAGCTCATTGTCTATGGCTCTCTGTCTCTAATTGGTTCAACATCCACGTATATTGTCGAAGAGTCCGAGCAAGTTGCTGGTCCGAAGTTGATGAGGGAGCAAGAACCGGATTGGGATTTCTAGTGCAAGGACGCCGTTGCCGCTTTTGACTTTTTTCTTTCTTCTGTCGTTTCTTCTGTCGTATCATTTTGGCATACCTTATCTTTTTTTCCGTCTCTTCCATTTTCTGTTCATATTTCGTTATAAACACATTGCTGCTCCAGGCTTCTGCGTGGACGCAGCTGGGCTTGTTGTAGGTGTACGCCTTGTGGGTGGCTGCGCGACCCGTATATAGAACGCCGTACATAAATCGTGGGGTCGAATCATGACATATTAGGAAATAAATCAATGTTTCGTGGGCGCTGAGTGGTCGCCTTGGGTGCTTGCTCGATGAAAGTGGATAGCATAACGCGAATGACCCAAGAAGGTCTGTCCTAGCCCTGGCAAGCCTGGAAATATGCAGGTCTCAGCAATAACAGAGGATAAGAATAGCTACGTGAGGCTGAAGTTGGATCGGCCATCGGACCCGGTCAAGCCGATGCCCAGGCTAACACTACATGTGCCGTGACGCAAGTGCGTCCAGCTGATGCTCGATATGCAGTAGCAATCGATGAACAGATACCATAGCAAGGGGAACCAGGCAACAGGGCGCACACAGAGAGTGGTGCTAGTTTTGGTACGTATTGTGAAGAGCTGTGTCAGGCGAGAGTTGCACACCTGAGGAGGCAGCTGTAGTGGTGGTATGGGCAAAACGCCGGAGTATTCATTCATGTTAGATGATCCTCAGCGATCTCCTGGCTTACAAAGATGACTTCTCAGAGGGGAGAAATCAAGGAATGCGGAAACATTTTGGCTGCCTACAACCGTATCCACGGCAGCTGCTAAGAGCATCACAAAAAAGGTAAGCTCGGCATAATATTTAACACAGGCATCCATCAGTCAAAGTCGCGAGAATGGCCTGATGCTGTGGCTTACGTAACAATGCCCCTAGGTCCTTTGTACGAATCACCAACGCAGGCAGTGGGGACCTGGACAAGGCACAGGACTGCACACAACACGCTTGGGCTGGAGCTAAACACGCTTGAGCTCCACGGCAGATCGCGCGCATCGCAAGCTTGCGACCAGCATACCTATCCATCCATATCAGGGACACCAACAAATGGCCGCGCGGGCACGGCAACCGCCCATCGTCGACTCTGGTCTACCACGCCTCGAGCATTCGTAGTTCCATCGAACACGCCGCTTCCACTTGTTTGTCCAGCGTCTCCCCAAGTAGCGCGCAATGGCCGTCTCCGGCACAGATCAAGGCGCGGCCAGCGACGGCGATGGAGCTGCATCGCCAAAGGATACCAGCTCCATCAACCGGGCAGTCGCAGGTCCGACCCTGGGGTTTGTTGATAAGGCCCTGGAGCCTCGCGCTGATCCAGATGCGCAAACGACCGTCACCGACTTCCTCGACTTTACCGAGTACCTGCCTTCCGACGTGATTCGATCTCTCACACTGATAGGGAAACTTGATGAGACCTATGCAGATGCGTCAATCAAGGTCAATGACCTAACGACAACATGGGGCCAGCTACCGAGCATCCCCGTAGAGGACCGTCCCTCACCGGTCAGACTTCGCGCCGATATTTCAGAGAAACTGAGCCAGGCAATGAGCTCCCGAGTCTTTGCACACGGCGAAGCCGTAAGGATGTCCGAGAATGTCAACCGACACTACAACAAGGCAAAAGTCCTGCTCGCAAAGTTGCAGGACATGATGAACAATTACCCAGCCGAAGAACCGAAGAGTCCAGTGATGGCCAAATCACCGCAGGCAGTCCGCGCCAAGGCGCCGGTTGGAGAAGACGGTCAGAAGATACGGCGACACCGCATACCGAAAGTCACTGTTCCCGGCGAGGTGCTGGCGCCTTACGAGATTGAATATGACACGGGCAGCGATGACAGCGACATAAGCACAGATGATGATTCCGACATCTACGGCGGCGGGCGAAGGACTCCCGCGCCTCCTCGAATCAAAATAGTGTCGAGCAAAGTTCACAAGCCCAACAGTAGATTGGCTCGCCCTGTGACATATTCTTCCGCCGCGATGAGCGCTGCCGCGGCCGCCAACGCGGCTGCGCTTCTCAATCCACCTCCTGATAATGCAGTGATTGGCAGCGCAGACGCGCCTTGGCTACAACTTACCAACTGTGAGCTGGCAAAATTGCGAAAACGAATGAAGAAGAATGCAACATGGACACCAAGTGAGACCATGGTGGCGAGAGAGCTCAAAGCATTAGGTCGCGGCCCTGACGAATATCGGGAGGCCAAGAAGAAAGCCGAAGAAGAAGGCAAAGACTTCAATCCAACTGTGCCCAGTTTGGTTGTTGATGACGAGTCTGGGGCCCAACATCTTCCTGCCGGTGCTATCAGCGCCGACTCGATTGGTGCGGAGGAAGTTTCCACGAGCAACAGGGGGATGAAGCTCAACGAAGCCAAAAAGCTCAAGAGGGAGGCTTTGGCTAAGCAGGCAGCGGAAGAAGCGGAGAAATCCGCAAGGAAGATGGCTCACGCTGCCAAGCTTTTCATGGGCAACGACAAGAACAAGTCGAGCCAAGCGAAAGATGCAAAAGACTTGAATGAGTCGAAAGATACCAAGGAGACGAAAGACGTCAAAGAGGGAAGCCAGTCACCCGAGAAATCGAGAAACGTCCCTCGACCGAACGACAAGAGGAAGAGGGACGGGGAAGCTGATAACGAGGCAGCAGCTGATTCTGTAGAAGTGGTATCGACGCCGCCACAACCTCAGCCGAAGCGAAGCAAGATGGAAACTCCAGTTCCACCACCACATCATCCTGGTATGAGCCAGAGTAGTGCGCCGACAGCAGACTCCAGCAGCAATGTGAAGGGTAACAGCAGTACCAACGCTCAGAGCACTAATATCAAGAGCGGCGGCGGCAACGCAAACAACACCATCCAGCCAGGGCCAGCGACACCTGGTGGCCCTGCAGTTGCCACACAAGCACAAACACCAGTTCCAATCCCCGTTCCTCAAAGCTCTGCACGATCGGCACTCTCACCAACGCCAAACCCGACAACCGCCAACAGCAACAATAATGCCGTTAATACCACAACCTTGACCACAACTGTGCCAATCAAACCTCCTGCCGAGACCCCTGTACCACTGCCTCGAACTGATCGGAGAAAGTCCATCACTCCGGTTGCACCGCCGTCACGCGACGGCCCGAAGCGCGAAACCCGTGGAGAAACGGCCAAGCGCACACAACCGCAGTCATCACCCGCAGAGACTACGATTTCCTTACCAACTTCCCTTCGGCCTCCTTCTCGAAGCCAAACGCCGGGTTCAACGCCAGGCCCAGACGGCATAGTCGCCCGTCGACCAGGCTCGCGAGGCAAGGCGATGAGTCAAGAGCCACCGTCCCTCGCAGCCGATCGACCACGCCGCACAAGCACGGCCCGAACCACGCCTGGCCCCGAGTTCAAGCCGCCTCCCAAACGGACGAAGCGTCCCGCCCCTGGTGTCGTTAGTACCACTAACAGCGGCGGAAGCAGCGCCGTGGGCAAGCGCAAGGCCGCGCCGAGACGAAAGGCCCGCGCGACGAAGAAGGAAAAGGGGCAGGTCCTCGAGACGGAAATGGAAGAGGTGGACGACGAGGGCAATCCAATCGACCCTGATGAGCCACGCTATTGTCTTTGCAACAGAGTCAGCTTCGGCACCATGATTAGTTGTGATAACTCTGAGGTGCGTTTCTCCTATTTACTGCCACTCATTCATTTTTTCGTATTATTCTAACCATTAACAGAATTGTAAGCTAGAATGGTTTCACCTCGAGTGCGTTGGCCTGGAGGACATTCCCGCCCGCACAACAAAGTGGTATTGTCCAGATTGTAGGAGATTGCTGAACATAGGGGAGAAGGGTGAGGTCAGTGCTCGCGGCGTGAAGAAGTAGTTCACCCAGACATGATCAGACCTGTTTTGTTATGCGATCAGAATGAGAAGGTTAGCGTTAACACGGCCGGCAATGTACGAAGGGAAATGGATTTGGTTATTAGCGGACTGTATGATATGAATGTATTTTCTAAGGTGATACTCTTTGATGTGTTGACAGACCCAAGTGACATAACCAATGAGGACGCGGTGGCGCAGAAGGGAACCGTTGCATCACCGTCTCCACATTACATCAACATCAGACGACAGTTCATGTTATATCCCATTTAACGATTTCAAATTCATTCAAGTCATCAAACTCGTTTCAGATTTCATCGTCGAACGAAGTGAACATGTCTGGAAACCTCAGCGGCGGCTACTTCCCTGTGTATCCTCATCACGATGACCTGCCTGATCCCGAGATCCGCACGTTCATTACCAACTTCTACCGTGTGTCGGATCGGGCGGACCGGAATGAGCTGTGGATAAGCCATTTCACGAAAGATGCACAGGTCATCATGGGCAATGATAGGGGGAAGGGAGAACACGGTATGTGAAGTTGAGTATGGGAGACTGAATATGGAGAGTTGGTGGCGTATGCTGACTTGATAGAAATACGGGAACTACGAGGCAGAATGTGGACGACGGTACAGGAACGCCAGCATTCAGTAGTCAAGGTGTTTCCGGGCCGTTTTCACGACTTGAGCTCTGATACGGGTGACCAGGGGTGCGAATGTATGTTGTTTGGAGAGGTCAAGATACAGCCCAAGGAGGGGGAGTTTCTCGTGGTGCCGTGGGCAGGACATGCGATTTTGCAGAAGGATACCGATGGGGAGAGGCATGAGTGGAAGTTTAGACACTACCAGGTTTGGCTGCAAAAGTGAGACTCAGTCGGTTTAGCATGACGCGGAAAAGGTAGTATGATATAATAATATGAAGTGCAGTGGTAATTAATGATCTTTGGGTGCTTCACAGCGGCAGTACGTATGCGAGACGGCTTACACTGGGATGGTGACGTAGTTAATCATGTCAGCGCAGCAAACAGCGAACCACGGCACAAGACAGCACAACTCATCACAGCGCAGAACGCAAACATCGTCCAAAGAACGAGCGAAGCAATCTCTGCGTTTACAAGAAACTCGGTGCTCGAGTTCCTCTCGTTTCGGCATGCCTATGCCTCGGTTTGTCATGGCGTAGGAGGCACAGCTCACATGACCCGCTCTCACCACGCTGTATGAACCATCATGTGGTGGTGTTTGGTATCTTTTGCTTCCAAAGTTGGCAGCGCTTGCGCCGAAAGCGTGATGGCGGGAGAAGGGGGGGCGTGCCTCGAGCAGCGCGTGGCATTCAAAGCCCAAACAGCCAGAGCTGCTAATGGTAAAATGCGGCTGGCCTGGTGCACGTCACCCGCGACAGAGTGATGACGGCGTTGATGATGGGAGTTTGCCAATCCGTGCGTCAGTTTGCGGAATGCCATGCAATGGCGTGCTTTGTCATTCACTGCCTGCTCAGGCACGCGTCCGCCCTGACAGCAACCGGGAAACTGCATCGCCTTCATGGCAGCAGCACTTGACGTACAAAATGCCGTTACGATAGGCGCAAGCGTAAATTCCAACTTGCGCAATTTGGTGTTTGCTATCCAGAGGCTTGCGCCGTTGCCGCCGTCTGCAGGTTGATTGAGGGGAAGATGTCGACTCGGGTGCCTATCAATGCTGTCCGTAATGGGCATGTCTTCATGCACGATAAACCCTTTCGGCATTGTGCCAGGCCCCAGGACCTCTGGGCTGAGGGCGAGTTGCACAAGATCAACCCGCAAGCGCAGGACCGAGACTCTCTTCCCCGCATGCCTCACACCTCCATCCCCCCCAATCCAGCGGCTTGCCCACGGGGCGTCGTCCTGTTCCAGAGCTGCCAAGTCCATTCAATCTTGACCCTCTCAGCCCCTCCAGTCAACTGGTCTTCCTGTCAACCGGCCCCCCTCAGCTGTGCTCAGCACGCTGGCACTCCAGTCCCCTGCAGACTGGCCTGGGGTGTGCTGGGGTGGTTGAATTGCTGGGGTTAGTCCAGGTCTGGAGGCCAACTGGCTGGCTGTGACGCAGTCCGTGCCTTGTTCACTCCCTCCCTCCCTTGCCCCCTCGACCAGCACGTAACCGGCGACAGCTTGTCCAGTACGTTCCGTAGCGTCTAGAGTGAGCTGGCTTGAGGTGACTCCCTCGCCGGGCCGCGGAGCTCCATCCTCTCTTCCCATCAAACACCATTCACTTTATGACCATCGCATTCAGAAATCAGACGTATTGAAGACGACATAATATCCTGGACGTTCATTTTCGACTCTACTCGGCGACTTTCTCTCTTCAATTTTCTTTGTTCCATAGACGATTTTCTTTTACGCTCCTTGGAACGTGGCCGCGCCGCGTCCCTGCCGTTATCGCTGATAACAACAGCCCCTCCGTGCCCCTCTATCGCATTGTCCAAGAGATTCTCGACGCGGTCCGAATACCTGGAAAACACTGTCGCAGCCTGTTCTGGAGTTTGCATTGACCTGTTGTTTGCATCGTACTGGCTCGATTTTTCTGATTATCTTTGTCTCTTCGGACCGCCTCGCGAAGCGGGAAACTGCTTCGAGCCTTGGTGCCAACACCGGCTGAATGCCCAGTATGTCACTCCCTGCCTACAGTTCCGCGTCCGCCTGCACGGACACCGCCGTGTGCGGGATGTGAGATTGCGCGTCGGAGGACAAACTTGCTGACATTGCGCTGCAGGCAAGAAGGACAAGAAACATGCAAGAGAAAATGGTGGAATATCAGCGGCGGTGAATAGACAAGCTGCTGCTAAGCTCTCGTGAGTTGCTCCTTCCCAGGCGTCTCAGAACCTCCTGCTCCCGTGACTCGTCATCTGGTACATCTGGCTGACCATGACCTCCGTGTCGTCATCAAACAGCAACGGCAACGGGAACAAGGTTGACGACGGCAGCAGTGCCGCTTCCAACAAAAGCCAAACGGCGTCCGAAGCTTCGTCTCCTCCCGTCAATACCCCCGAGATCAAACCCTCGCACCCCGACAATGGCCATCACGTTGCTGCATCGCCGTTGCTTGACGCATTGTCTACCACTTCGGCATCTCCCAACACTGTTCCCAGCCTGAAGAACGAGTGGGCCAAGACCGTCATGGCTGGTTCTCCCAGCAACCTCATTAATCTCACAAGCGAGTCGCCGCCGACTCAGCCTTCCTCTTATGAAGATGCCGCCAGACTGAACAACGGCTGGACTGCCGCTCAGCGGCCCTTCATGAGTCCATCGCCAGCGTCTCTTTCCCCTCCGAGCAGCCATCGACGACCTCTTAGCTTTCAGTCGGACACACAATATCACATTGCCGGCACTCCGCCGAGATCTACCAGCGCGGCATATCGACGAAGCTCTCTGTATTCACAATTTACCCCTTCGCAGGCAACGAGTCCCCGTCAGCCGCCTCTGCCTCATCATCATCAGGCGCATTTCTACGGTGCACAAGACTTGAATTTGACCATCACTCCACAATCCGGTATGAAAGCTGGCGACCATGGGTACTTCTTTGGCTTTGACAGGCTTCCCTCCGAATACGGGCCCTCAAAGGCGGAGAAAGTCGTCCTGGCTGGCTATCAGGGTGGACTGCAGGTCTATGCTGTGAGCAGGAAGGGAGCCGAGCTGGTTAGTAGTCTGAAAGGTCTGCGGGGCGGCGTGCTTTATGCAAAGATTCTTCCTTGGACCTTGAACCACCAAAAGTCACCCGTCTTCCCTCTTGTAGCCGTGGTTGTGCATGGACCCGTGTTACCGTCACGTTCAACAACCGATGTGGGCGACGGTCTACAGGTGGCCGCATCTGGTGCCACTCCAGACAGCAGTGCGAGTCCCCGGCCTAGCTATGGCCATTCAGAGGCGTTTCCAACTCGGACTGTACCGCCGATCCAGTTCTACCAGACCTCGGTGGAAATTTACTCGCTCAGAACTGATAAGCTTGTGGACATCCTCCTGCAAGCGCCGAAACTGCCCATAAACACGGAAGTTTTTCTCTCGAGCCCCTTATTTCAGCCTCCGGCACCCAGCGGAGCGTTCAGCATAGAGGCAGACGCCGGAACTGTTGCCGTATGCTCTGGTATCACAGGGGAATGTTGGATCTACAGACAGCTTCTCGAACTCCAGAACGGGCATATGTTTGCATGTGCAGGCAAAGTGTGGACTACTATACAGCAAAGCTATCGAGCGGAAGTCGTGGAGGAGGCTGATAAGAGAAGCACATCTGCCTCTCCTTCCGCTGGTCCTCGCCGCCCGACTCCTCAGATGCCGATATTTGCGCTGAATGGTAGATGGATCGCGTACTGTCCATCGAATCCGTCCTCACAGGCGGCTCTGCGGGCACATATTCCTGTTCCTACAATGGGACGTGCACCTGGAGTCTCGTCCATGGCACCACCGCATCTTCCAACGCCGTCGTCTGCCGTGGACTTGCCCATTTCAGATAGCATGATGAACAAGTTCATGCGAGAGACTACACAGGAACTCATCTCGGGAATGAAATGGGTTGGACAGCAGGGCCTGCAGGCTTGGAATTCGTACTGGAGTCAGCCACCAAACACCCAGGCCCAAACGCAACAGGCCAAGTCGCCTCCGAGCCAGTGGTCTGCAACATCCTCCAGGGCGCCTGCTGCGGATTCATCGCAGTTTCCGCCAACACATGGCACATCTGGATCTGCCCCTTCAGGCTCGACCAAAGACCCAGGACTCGTCTCCATTGTCGATGTTGAGATCCTGCCACTGTCAAACACAGTCCATCCGCTTGCAACATTCGCGACCCCTCTTGGGTGTAGTTTCTTATCCTTCTCGCCATCATCTCTGGCTCTCTTCACAGCAAGCACTAAAGGCGACGTACAAACTGTCTGGGATCTTCTGCGCCTTCAGCACACAAGCTCGTCTCCCCTGCAAACGACGCTGGCGCAGCATGAGACTATTGGACCCCAAGTCCGTCAGATTGCTCAATTCTCCAGGATGACAGTTGCCAGAATTGTGGAAGTCGCGTGGTCCGAGCCTCACGGCGATCGCCTCGCCATGGTCACGGAGAGGGGTACTATTCATCTCCTTGATATGCCTTTCAGTTCGTTCATGTGGCCGCCTCCTCGACGCCGTAAAGTGGCACAGGGTTCTGGCACAGAAGCTGCTGAACAGCCCAGCACGGCAGTTTCCATCGCGTCAGGTGCAATTGGAGCAGCTTACCAGGTCGCCAAACCCTTTGTCTCTCGTTCACGCAGGGGAAGCAGCAATACCGTTTCACCTTCTGCCGGCACTACCTTGAGAGATTCTGCCGCACAAGGAGGTCGAGTCATTGCAGCCAGCATCAGTCACTCCCTGGGAAAGACCGGCACGGCTATCAGCCAGCTTCGACACACGGGAGAGAATCGCGTTTCACTCCCCTCGAGCATCATGATGCCTTCTGCCGCCTGCGTGTCGTGGTTCAGGGGCAAAAGGTCCCAATCGCTTTTCTCCATTGGCGGCGGCCTCGTGCGTGTATTTCCGTGCAGGACGCGAATATCGACATCAGCTCCAGGCAAGAAGATTTCGCGCGCCAACAAGTACAAGGATCTCAAGATCCCTCTTCTGCCTGATGATGTGGTTGCTCCGCTCGTTCGCCAGGTTTTGGAGCTCGGAGCCGCTGATGAATACCTGGAGCTGTCAGAAGCCGATATGGACGCCGGAAATACCTTGACTCTCAAACCGCCACGCAAAACAGTCGGCCCTCGTCATGGACTGGATGCCACGATTCCACAAGCTGAGATAGAGTCCAGCGCACCATACCAGCCGTTCCACACGGACCGCCGCGTTGCTTTGTGCGAGTACAGTCGGTCTGATTCTGCGTCTGTGCTACTAGCCAACACGAGCCTTGAGGACAAGCCTCTGACCGGCAAGAAGAAAAAGAATCGTCAGGGAGCAGAGACATTCTCAAACGCGATCTCTACATCTGCGTGGGCTTTCGGTCAAGACATACCCTCTGTTCAATTGGACCTAGGAGTTGCCTCATCGAATGACGACGACTATGTCGGACCGGAAGATCACATGGCTCTGCCGCAGTCAGCGATGGAGCGGGTCATGCAGTACGGAGACTCGAAACAGATTGTGGTGACGACGAGACGAAGACGTGGTGGTCGCCAAGGCGAAGGGGACGAAGATGGCTTCTTCGAGGACGACTGCGAGGTGCTCGATTTTGCCGATCAGCGCGTCTAATGGACCTGCGAGGAAAAATACCATGTGGATGTTTTTGCATTGGGAAGCTTAGAGAGCAAAGCCAAAGTGGTGGCTTCGCTCGGGAAATCGAGAGGCAACGCACACACGAGGTTGAAGCTGCCGCGTGCCTTGTTTGGCTTTATTCTGCTGCTGGAGTTTTGCTCGTTCGATTCGCACAACTTGTTTGGCTGGATTGGTTCGAGTTTTGAACTTGGTGCTCGAGTATTGTTCTTTAGACAGAGTTGGTCTGGCAACACCCCACTACCTACATACAGGCTTTCGAGCCAATTAAATAAATAAAGATACCCTTTTCACAAGTTTTAGCGGGAGTGTGACTTGTTTTTGTGATGATTGTATCATCATATCGGTTGACTCTATGTCCAGTCTTATTTGCAAAGGCAACGTTAGTTGACGACTGGGCTGATATGAATTAGTACACTTCACGAGTACCACGTGTATTATTACTTCTTTTTATTGTATTAAAAGCGACCACGTCGCTCATTACCTAGGTGAATGAACCCGCCGGGCATCCAGTCCTATTTCTCAGACCACAGTTCCCATCCTCAACCACAACGACGGCCAGATTCCCATATTCGAGTCCCGCCCATCGCGCATTATGTTGTCTTAATTCTTCTTCTTAGCCGCCTTGGCCTTGGCCGCCTTCTTCCGATCACTCCTGATCATGACCATTCCAAGGAACGACCCCACGACAGCGGAGCCCAGTAGCACGAGGATAACGGGGATGCGAATGGCCCATTGGCGGGGGAGGAAGAAGTTCTGAAGGAGGTGATCGTGGTCGACGAAGGGCTGCGACTCTGTTAATGGTTTTTTTGTTCCTGATGCAAGGTAAGTGGGGGAGTGGGGGAGTTAAAAAACGAACCATGAGAAGAGTCCAGATGCTGTAGTAGAGGAATACGAAGGAGGCAGCCACGAGCATGGCGAGGCCGACTAGTTTGTCGATCTGGCGGCAATGTTAGCTTTGGTGAGGAAGAGGAGTGCAGAAGAAACGAACCATTGTTGAGACGCAGGTGGGCGAAACGACCGGTCGGGGTGGGAGGAAATTTTGTAAGGAGCGTTTTTGGGAGATGAAGTGAAGGGAGCGTGTGGTTTGGTGGTGATGTATACACGGTGGTCGGAAAAGTAGAACGCGAAGATTTAGGAGAGTGTGGCGTTGGGGCTGGGGTGTGGCTGGTGGGGTTGTTGAAGGGGACTAATACGGCACTTATTTAGATTTATTTTTAGCCCTTGACTTTTATTTGACCTTGGTCAGTAACATTTGTTCTTACTTTTCATTCTTTTCGAGCTGGTATATGAGAATATTATGTAGGTCGTGTATTATTGTACTTCTAATAACTTTGTATAGTTCTGTCGCTGATCAATATGCAAAATATGCGTACTGATTACCTATTTACAATCACCCCAACTTGAAATAACCCGGCTGCAGCTTCTGCCACACCTTGGTGGGATCGTACTTTTGCGCAATCGCCCTCAGTCTGTTGAGGTTGGCCTGTCCGTAGCTCCCAAAGACGTCCTGCTTCTGGGACGCGTAGTTCTGATACAGATACGAGTGGTCGAGACCCTTGGCCTTGGCGGCGGCTTTGAAACGGTTGACCATGCTCTCTGCGCCCGCGAGAATGCGGGTATCGTCTGCTTCATTGGACCATGTTACGTCCACGTTGATTACTACAATATTGTCAGCGGAGCCATCAGAAGGATGAGAAATGACCGTACGTACAGTTGAGAGGCCCTTGGCCCGCAAGTCCGAGGGGGTTGCCGCCGTTCTTGGCGAAATGCTGCGTCATTTCGGTGCTGATGGGCTGGAAAATGACGGACGGCACCAGGCCAGGGGCGTCTTTGAACTTTTCCACTTCATCTTGATAGATGGCGACTAGTTCTGACATCAATGCTGCATCGTTGCCAACCATCAAAGTCCAGTATGTTTTGCTATGACAATTGTGTTAGCCAATATTTTGAATTAAACATTTTCATTGCATATCATAATTAGATAAGCATACCAGAAACCACTGGGGTTGGTATTGTTGAACTCAACGGTCAGACCGGGCAGGTCCGTGATGCGCAGAGTATCAGCAATAGGACCGGGGATTGACGTGAAGTTCTTAAAGATGGCAGGGTTTGGCTTTGGCTTTCCGTATTGTAGATCCGAGGCAATGACGTAAATCCCCTGTGCTTGAGCATACGCATAGGCAGTGATGATTTGCGCATAGGGGTCTTGAGGGGAGTTGATGGCCAAGTGGTAAAAGGCATTGTTGATGGCTTCTGAAGTCTCCTTCGTATACAGGAAAGTCTGTGCGCCTGCCCACAGCTTGCCCTGGGGGTATGTCGCAAGATCAAAACGGGTGACGATGCCAAAGTTGTTTCCTCCGCCACGCAGCGCCCAGAACAGGTCGGAATAGGGAGAGTTGTAGCTGACTTGGCGGATAGTGCCGTCAGCGAGCACGACCTAAGGGGCGACACGGTCAATACTGCATGAACATAACGTCAAGGAAAAAGAAACGGTATAATTGCATACCTCATACGTATTGACATTATCACAAGCCCATCCATAGCGGTTGGAGAAGAAGGAGATGCCACCACCAAGTGTCAAACCGCCAACACCAATAGCTGAGACTCTGCCACCAATTACAGTCAACCCCATAGGGTCGAGCTTGGTGTACACATCGTACCAAACACTTCCTCCGCCAATGGAGGTCTGCTTGCGATCCGCAGAGACGGTGACTTGATTTAGCTTTCTCAAGTCAATGGCCAAGCCGTCGTTGATGTTAGAAACGCCAGTGAAAGCAGCATGGCCACCGCTTTTGACGGCAAACTTGCACTGAGTAACGCGAGAAGTCAAGACGACCAGAGACACGTCGAGGGCTGAGTCTGGAGTGAAACGGCAGGCCGGAAAGGTGCGCTGCTGCTGCTGTGACCAGTATCGCGACTCTTCAAACTCATAGTTGGGGCTATCGGGGTAGGATAGTCGTCCCGGCTTAGTAAAAGCCAGGAAGCCACACTGATAGAACAGTCAGTCGCGAGTTGACAAACTTGGTTCGGCAATGCAGGTCGGGGCACAGTTTGGGATGTCTTACAGCAACTGCGCAGCCAAACTGAGGGGCTGATCGAGCAACGTGGGTGGCATTTTGGTCATCCACATAGGCTGAAATCTGGGCTTCGACTTCACCCAGCGTCAAGGTTGCGAGGGCGCCACCACCCAAGTGTGCGAGCACGAGCAGAGGGAGACTGAGCAGGCGCATCATGGGGTTGTATCAGGACGGGCTGGGGGGCACAATGCAGGTACTGTCTCTCCTTGTGAATCGGCTGATTATGCCATGCACCCAGCGGCCGTCCTGCAGGAAGAGGGAGGGGCGACTGGATCGAGCAAAGCTGGAATTGGAGGACGATGGCCGAGATGTCTGCGAAGATGACACCGAGTGATCGCGAGAGAGGGTGCCTCAGTTTGGAATGTCAAGGAAAAGACATTTATCATGTGCGAGACTTGCATATCGGGCGAACCCATGGCCGACGGTCAGTCTTCGGACAGTTGAACAAGTCCATGAGGGCAATTGAAGTCGCTTGGTGGCGCGCTGCTCTGCGGACTTGTCAAGAGTTCGCGACGGAGAGATTTCCATGCTGGGCCTGGCGCAGAGCTGGGGTTGTAGCAGCGGAGAAGTGGTTCCTGAGCGAAAGATGGGGACAATGAACTGAACGGGGATGAGAGGCAGGGACAACGACAATGACAGGGACCGGGACTAGGAAATAACGGACCGGGCTCAAGTGCTGTGCTGGGCCAGCGACAAGCGGCGTCCGCTGGTGCCACTGTAAATGTCGTCAACGTCGTTCAGGGAATCAGTGACAGCGGGCCGGCTCCGTGGCGCCGGGGGGTGGCGCTTTGTGGCTCCAGAGCTGATGAGTGGCTGGCTCCTGCCTCGCATGTTATCTGTGAATACGGATGGCAGGCACGACTCACGAGATCGACTGGATTGAATTGATTTGCATCGAACTGCATTGCGTCGGGTTGCATTGTCATCCATTTTCAACCGACTGTTTACGGTAGGTGGTATTAACAGAGGCTCACACAACAACTAGATTCATATTACATGCGTTGATCCACGGCACACCAGCCTGAGAAAGGCTGACTTGCGTTGCAACCGACAGCCAAGGTCATCACCCTGACTTGAACATGAATGGCTCGCTCTCTGTAGAGCCCGACCCCCACGTGGCTGCGGGTAAATGGACACTGCCCCGCCTGTCTGTTCTGCCTCGCTTCGCTTCGCTTCGATGGTCTCTTCTCTTCCCGCGGAACTGGATGCTTTGCTGTTGTCTGGTCTGTTTCGTTTGCATAACGCCCACCGAAGACGCTTCATCTCCCATGTCGAATTTTATTTATGCGTGCTAAGCGCCATCAGACAGGCCTATTTCCCTTCGCCGCGTAATCCGTCCCCTGCTTCCCTGGACAGTCAAACTCAACTTGAATCGCTGCCCAAACGAGGTTACCCTTGCTCTTGCATGTCAGCATGCGTCCCATCGATGCAATCCTTCGAGCTAGCCCAGCATCAAGATGGCGACAGCCACTAATGCACCGTCTCTTGTCTCAAGGTCCCCCAATATAGCAGTAATCATCTCGTCCGGTGGAGGCGAGAGCAAACTCAGCCGCCGCTGTCTGCTGCCGCATCCCCATTCTGTTCCGGCCGGTTAGCTCATGCTGTTTCTGCGACATGGTATTAGTACAGCTCAACCGTCCCGCCCCGTGGATGCAGATTCCTGTGTGCGGCTCCCTCGGAATACCTTCTCTTTTCACGCAAACGATACGTCCTTGATCAGGAACAGAGAAGAGGCGACTCCGGCGTGAATATGCATGCGGAAGCAAATCGAGAGTGACCCGGATCACACCCTGAGTATCTCAATCCCGTCCTATCTCCATAACGGTCGTGGGAAGTGCAGATCAGTCCGCACAGACACAAGGCCATGGTGTCACAGAACGTTTCGAGAAGTGCAGACGAGGTAACTACAGATATGCAATCCACCGATCGACATATAAGCTGGTCGTGCTGGGCTCTTAGATCGAATCTGGGGGCAGTCGCTAATCACATTTCACTTGTCTTCATCTCAACAGCAAGGTCTCATCGCATCGCTATGCATCGCCATCGTCTTCGCCATCGCACACACCGGGGCACGTTAGTTCAAGCTCCGCACCGTTCCCTTCCAAGCTGAGGACATCTTTATGTACCTCGCCCTAATATCCTTCGCCATCACTTGCGCTCTTTACTATGCTACTATTGACCCTTTTTCAATGTCACGGCCATTACTGCCGGCCAGATGAAGCCGTATGCGAGCCTCCCCGATGACCTTAAGGTCATGCTTTACGAGTTCTTTACCGTTCAGTTCTTTTTTTGGTTGACACTGTGGGCCGTGAAATGGAGCTTGCTGTTCATGCTCAAGAAAATTACTGAGGGGCTACCTTTGTACAACAAAATCTGGTGGACGGTGCTCGTGATCTCGGTGCTCTTATTTATCGGATGCTGCATTAGCAATTTCACGAGCTGCTCGTCCATGCACGCCTGGTTCACCCCCGGAGAGTGCATGAAACCTCGGGATGCGCAAGCAAAGGAAATCAGCTTGTGGTTCAGTCTTGGCGCTGACCTCGCGACGGATTTAATGAGTGAGTTTCCCACAAGCTGTGTGCTGTCTATGGAACAAACTTTGAGCTCGTGTCATGTGTAGCTAACGATGTCAAAGTCATGGTGGTACCTATCCGCGTACTGTTTCACTTGAAGATCACATGGTGGGAAAGGCTCAGCATTGCGGTTGTCTTCATGGTCGGCATTCTCACCATGGTCACTGCCATTATTCGAAGCGTGTCGTTAGAATCGAGCTCAGATTCAGGTCAAGTCAGCACGACATGGCTCATGCTGGTTCGTATGCTTCTGTTTACCTAGCCATGGAGGCAAAAATAACTAACTGGAACAGTGGGCCGGTATTGAGGGTGCCGTTGCCATCATCGTTGGCTGTCTTCCTTCCTTTGCTGTCTTCATCCGCGGTCGCGTTATTGCCTCAAGAGCCCAATACGAGGGTAGTTCTGACCAGAACCCTTCCGGATACAACTCGGCACCTAAATCTCGTGAGCGAATACACGGAAGCAATCATTCTGGAAATAAGCACGAATTCTGGCAATTACGTGACACGGCGAGTGACAAGAGTTTGGTCGAGGGAAGCGGAATCATGGTGACGTGGAGTTGGAGTCAAAAGTGGCATAATACGAATGGCCCTAGGACAAAGGTACAACGGGATGGAGAGTTGGAGCATGAACTGCAAGACATGCGTGTATGAGGGCACATGGGTCAAGACGTGTTTAGACGCGGCGTTTCTGGGTGTACAAAATGGCGTGCTTTACTATAACCTGCTAGATCAATTCAGCGGTTTATTTGCTTTCATTCTTAACTGAGAGTAAGATGACACTAGGTTGCTTGTGGTGGCCAAAAAAAAAGGAGAAGCGAGGTAGTCTAGATCATAAGATGGTCTATCTGCGTTTGGCTATTTGCCATCGGCCCTCCATCACTTCTGTTTCGTATACCTCAACAGTCGACCATTATCCAGCTCCATCACCATATCGACATCACGCAATGTCTCAATACAGTGGGAAACTACGAGCATTGTGCACTTCGCAAACGCCTCGCTCATAACAGCCCTCATTCGAGCCTCTGTTTCTCCATCCACGCTACTGGTTGCTTTGTCAACGAGCATGATTCGGCTTCCTGTTTTGGCATTGTGTAGCACCGCTCGGACAAGACTGAATAGCTGCTTCTGCCCGTGAGAGAGAGACAGTGAGGCCATATCGGCGTCGAGCCCCCTGTTTGCAGCAGTGTGTTCCCAGAGGCCTACGTGAGCGAGGGCGTCCTCCATTGCAGCCTTATCTGCTGTAGCAGATTGAGTGGCATCGTTCTGAGGGCAAAATGGATCTAGATTCTCTCGAACCGACCCGCTCAGCTCAAGTGTATCTTGTGGCAAGGTGGTAATGCGAGAGCGGAGGTGCTGGTGAGTGACGGTGGTGATGTCCAGACCATCAATGAGAATGATACCGTCGTACTCTAGGAGGCGGAGCAGGGTCAAGAGGACGGAACTCTTGCCACTTTGGGATGTCAGCATGTGTGGTGCGTAACAAGTGTGAAATGCGTGGGAATACTGACCTTCCAGTTCGGCCGATGATGGCTACCTTTGTCCCTAATTCAATCTCAACGGACAAGTCATTCAACACGGGCTGGGACTCTGGGCTGTTGGTGGATGAGTGTGTTAGTGAAAGAAAGTTCTTTCAGATGCTTGTTGAAGACATGAAAAGGGGATGTTAGATGAGGCAAGTGTGGTACATGGCACAGAACTCACTCGTATCTCGCCGTCACATTTCGCAGCACAATCCTTCCCCGTTGTGGCTATTGTTCGAGCATTTCTTGGCTGCTCTCGTCATTCTCAGCTTCAAATGGCGTATCAGCAAGAAACGTCTTGAGACGTGCGATTGCGCCCAAAGACGTCTTCAGCTGAACCCACGAGCCCATCAACATGGCCAGCACCTCACTGAACATCATCACGTTCAGCAGCGCGAGGCTGATAGCGCTCTGGGTCGTAAGGTTCGGGAACTTCAACGCAACTGCCACCAAACCCACTGCGCTGATCATGACGTACATGTCCAGAACGAGTGTCAGCCAGCGCTGGATGCAAAACATGTAGTAGTCCGGCTTCTGCGAGTAGTCGAGCAGGGTGAGACTTGACGCATAATGTGTGATTGCCAGCCAAAGGCGCGGATGTGCTGGATCCCAGACGCTGTCTCTGTGAAATTGAGTGTAAAGAGGAGACTTGGCTTCGCGGTCCAGAGGTCTCATCTGGCGGGAAGTCCGGAGGTAGAATTTCTGAAGGATGTAGAGCGCGACCATGAAGAAGGGGATGATGGCTGCGGCGTATTTGGCTCCTGAGGCAATAATGCCGAGGTCGACGACAACGGCGTAAAGATCTACTTTGAGTGAGCTGGTTGTGTCGATTTGAAGTCTTGGGAGGAGAAACTCGAGCACCTACGGATGAAGAATTGGGAGAAGGCTGCTGGTAGCATCTGGTTCACTAGTGTCATGTCTTGACTGAATCTGCGCTTCTTGTTGAGACGTGCCTCATGAGTTATTGAACAGAGCCGTTCTTACTTATCGATTGAGAATGGAGCCGGTATCAGTCTTTGATAGGAAAGCGAGAGTGGCCCTGGTATTGTCAGATAATTGCTACCATGTAGCGTACAGCTCAAGAGCAGAATGCAGCCTACCTCATAACCCGATCTACCAACATCCAGTGAAGCGATTCCGCAGATGTGGGAACAAGCTTCATCATGAACAATCTAAATTTCTGTCAGCCTTCATGTCTCGTATCAAACATGACTTGGCTGTTCCTAAAGATGTGACGTACGTGAGCATCGCCATGCTGCATACGAAGCTCGTGCCGCCCAAAAGGGCAAACCCAGAAAACCAAGTATTGTTACTGGGATCCGACTCCAGCCATATACGCATAAAAATGGCTTAAAGGTTATGGACTTGTTAGTTTTCTGCATAAAAGAAAAAGGTAATAGAATATAGGGAATAACCTATAGAGTATAATATATAAATATATATATATATATATATTTTTTTTTACCTAGGCTTATAATAGCATCTGGCTAGAGTAGGGATATTAAGGTGGGCGAATACCTAGGTACTTATGACCCCTCACTGTAGGAACCGGAAGCGACAAAGATAGGGCTCTATCTGAGTAAGGTACGTATAGATAATTAACAGACATTACCCACACCAAAGCAATTTGGCGCAGTGGAAGCGCGGTATAATTTAACGCCACAAGTCTCTGGCAACGACACTTGCTAACTCCGCACAGCCGGCCTCATAACCCGGAGGCCGCACGATCGAAATGTGCAATTGCTACTCCATCATCTTTATTTTTTATTTTTTATTTTCGGCATTTTGTCCTCCATTCTGCAAACGTAACAAGAAATGAGCTTATAATGTTACTTGGATAAAATCGACGACTAAAATTTTTTTTTGTAACAGAGGCCGTAAATGGTTCGGCCTTGGCTCGCGAAATGTCGCTACTGAGACCTTGGTTGGCTCCCGAAATTTGCTCTTCACCACAGCTCTGCAAGTTGTATGGGTGACTCATTACCAGCCATCCTTGCAACTGCGCAAACGGTGTGGGTGAGCTTCTTGTCTGAGCGAACGCATCTTGAATACTAGAGGCTTGCATGAGAATGACGTAGCTTTACTCAATGGCTTGAAATGTACTCAAACGTCACTGTGCGCCCCTTCAAGAACAGAAGAGATGCGATGGTCAAGTATTGGGAGTTTAGCATCACTAACAGCCCAGCACTTATACCTCTCCCCCGGTGCATATCCATAGCTAAAAGCGAGATTTGCAGCTCACTTATGAGATATAACTACGGCTTTCCAATCCACGCTTCGGACCAAAGTTCTCGAGCTGTAGTGAACTTGTAGTCTGGGACTAGCTTGTTCCAGGTATCCGAGACTTCCATTGTGCCAGCAGAGCAACCCAAAAGCAACCCGGCAATCATACTCCGAGAAATGGCATCAGTATCATCCTTCGGAATGGCAGGATGTTCAATCGGGGGTAGCCAGCTCGACTTGACGATCCCAGCCTTCAGATCATCGGTCTTGACCCGCTCAATGGTAAACGGAGCACCTGCAAATTAGAATTAGTCAAGAGCCATTGATTTTGTGTACAAAAGAGACTCGCGCTTATCACGGATCTCCTCCCCAAGGGCAATGATTTCCGCCACAGAGAGTATGTCACCGCGAAACCCTCCATCAACTGGCCACTCGCCCTCGAACTCCACTGCGCGAACCACAACATTGACCAAGTCCTCTAGTGATGTGAAGCTGAGACGATCTTCCTCGCCACCCTCGAGAATGATAGCTCTCCGGCTCTCGAAGTCGATGTGGTTCCGGGAAGGGTGAATGTACTTCGTCTTCATGTAAGGAATAGTCCAGTAGTCCATGAAGAAACCGGGCTGAAAGAGCGTGTACTCGAGCACCTGTGGCGCGGCATCAGTACTTGTGTCCTTGACAACAAAGTGTCGAGAGGTGTCTGTTCACCATTTTCTTTGCATTCAACTGCTTGAGATATTCTCTGATGACAGGCTTTCCATCGTACCAGCTCATGTGCTCAAAGCCGGATCTGTAGAAAAAGTACTTAGCCGAGATCTGCGCGTAATTATTGATGTAGGTGGGTTAGAGTGTTCTCACGTTGCCCATTCACTTGGAGCGAAGCGCTTCACTCCTGCTAGCACGGACGCGTCAATGAGGTTCTTCTGCGACTTACTGTCCGGATCGGTGTGGACAGTGAAGAAGCATAGTACAGTGTGAACATTCTTCAGAATATCGGCCACCTGCGCCGTGTTCTGATAGTCTGTTTTTGCCCATGATACTCCTGGCTTAGATAGCTCCTCGGGACGATCCTAGAGCGTGTAAGAAAGAAGTACAAATGCAACAAAGACGAAGACCAACTTATCCGAATTACCGACCTTTGTGGACAACAAGAGGAGCTCATTCTTTCCACTAGCAATGAGGCCGTCGATGATTTCTCTAGCGAGGCCTGATTTACTCTGGGTTACTTGCCAGGGTACTTATAACTGGTTGTTGCGCTTACCTCCAGAACTTCCTGCGATGGCGATCTTGACCATGTTTGCGATGCTTTTAGATTTATGTAAATTTTAAGCGGATCACCTATAGAATGCTCAATCAGGAAGCCTTGGGCGTCTATTCGAGAATTCGGGATCACGCAAAGAATTTTTGGAGGGTCGAACGTCTCCTTGTCGTCTATTTAAATGTGTTGGGTTTCTATGGCGGAGTGGTTTGCGGAGTAACGGAAGCGGACTTGCAAGCATGTTGCTTGCGTTGTTGGCTCGGCATGTATGACAATGAAAACCTAAGTCCGCATGGATTTTCATTACGTTTTATCGCAGAGATGGTAGTGAATTTAACTCCGAGGCTAGAGGCGGCACTCACTCGTTTCAAAGTCCGCAACAGGCGGCCACAAAACACCCACCCGAGCATCGAGTCCTCGAAGCTGTGATTGATCGCTTTCGAAGGGGCCTGTCTCACATGTAAGTGGAACAACCACATGCAAGGTGTTTCAACATTCTATAAAATAATGACATGGGAAGTACTAACACTTGGTTGCAAGGTCACCTAGCCACGCCGATGCACGTTTTGCTGCAATCCTCCATTCGTTACATCCTGCTCCCTAAGCAAATACTGCAAAGCATCGAAATGGTATCTATGAGTCCGTAGAAACGGATACCCTATGACTTGGTCTTGCTCTATTAGCTGAACCTGCCGACGGGACCATCAGCAATGCCACTGCATCTTTGGAATACTGCCGAGACGCCTGGAACATCCAACCATTGTGAAAGAGGATTGAGTGCCATTCGCCACAATGGCTCGAATGATGTATACTTGAGGCTCTTATTTGAGACTACAGGTATCCATGGCGTGTCTTGGGTAGCCATGGAAGAGCCATATCCTCATATCCTATTAACATAAACCACCAATAAAGTTTGGAGTTGTACTCAGCCACCATACTTTGGAGAAGGAAAGCTAGCTCCCTCTATTATTCACCACGCCAATATCTTGGGCATCCGAATGGGTTTTCCCTGGCATCTGGGAGGGTTTGAACTTAAAAGTGATTACTTTGTGTATTGAGTTTCATCCGACGGACGGATTTGGGCTTTAAGGACCCCTTTGTACCCATGAAGCCAAGTCAGGAAATTATTTATGGGGTTCGCAGGAGTGTTGCTCATCCTACCCTTCCTGCACCCCTCCATGACCTAGCAATACATAGTATGGCGCGTCGAGATTGAGCCTTTGGGTCAAAGAGATGTGAGTTTGGCCGTCTCTTGTTGCACAAGAGAAGCACTACGCACAAGCTGCAGAACGAGCCTTGAATGATTTAATTCATCCTCCATATGCCATATGAGAATTCCACAGATAATTGCATGGGCGCCAAGAAGCGGCACGGGCCGATGCCTTGCAGAATACGCCAATGCCAATGCATGCCTTCAATGTGACCTACCAATATAGCAGCAACGTATTCATCTACTTTCCATATTTCTCATTGCTGCAAGATGGCAATTTACCCGCAGAATCACATGGACCTTAACCTTCCATATACTCGTTGGCCACAGCCACGATAGCTGATCTCAGGAACGCCTTGCCGACAGCCTCATTATTACCCCGCCTGCCCTGCATACCGTCTGTGGTCACAGCTACCCTCTTCTCTTGCTCAACAACAACATCGGGAAGATTGAAGATTCCCAGAAGATATATCTAGCTGTCATGGATGGTGTAGGGACTGCTGCGAGTATTGCCGCTGTCGTTGACTTATCTGCAAAAGTTGCGATATTATGTTTTCAGTACTCAACCGCAGTCGCCAGCGCCCGGGAGGATATCTCTCGGCTTCAAAGCCATGTCAACAATTTAGGCGTGGCCTTGCGCGGCGCCAAAAGGCTTGTGGAAAGGTCAAATCGCCAGCTACTCGTTATATCCAGTGAACTGGCGGACACAATACGGATATGCACCGACGAACTAACGAGGCTGCAGGACAAGCTCGAGTCCAGGATAGGGCATGAATCAATGCGTTGCTTTGGCCTCCGGGCTCTTAAATGGCCCTTCACCAGTAAAGAGATTGAGGGCATCATTGCTAACCTCCAGAGCCACGAGAAGACAATCTTGCTCGGTCTGCAGGTTGACCAGATGTACGTACGACATGCGCTGCGCAAGGTCGCAAAGTCTCACTGATCTGTTCCCGCCAGGAGCCTTCTTCTCAGCATCAACGAGAGGATCGAGACCATTCAACACCAGAAATTGGTCGGTGCATCCATCATGAATCACTCCAATTTCATAAATGGGTCTTATGACAAGACGCTTCTGCCAGCAGCGGGTTTAGTTCGTCTGCTGTCCCTCTTGTGAGGTGCTATGCTGACGTTGCCCATAGGTCGCAGCACAACAATTAGCCATTCTTCCCGGATACGTTCCGGTCACAACTCATGGCAACCAGTTGGGTCAAAGGGGTCTCTCTGGTTTGCCTCATGTCAATCTGACTCCTCCGAGTGAGCAGCCTCAGAGACAGATCAAAGCCATAGAAGGAACACCATCTTTGAGTCCCCATCCATGGCTACGGAACGAAGCAAGCAGCGAACACTATGGGCAAACACAGTCTAAAACCACTGTTGCGCTCCGTGACTCGACACTGCTATCGGTTAGTCGTATTTCCTCCAAATATTCTGCCTCCGTCAGGGCCAACGATTCAGACGGCGTGTTCGATGATGCGAGAACATACTATACGTCAGAGGAGAGGCATGTCAATCGGGTCGCAGGTCGCAGCCGCACCTACTCCCAGGTAACACCATCCAATACTCCGCATTCTGCCGTTCATGACTCTAAGTTGGAGAAATTAGAACAATCTCATGAGGCAGTTTGAACGAATTGGCAAGAAAGAGGGCTTCCGACGTAGCAGTCATGGTAAGTTCTCTTTCCCCCTCCATCTCCTGATACATTTGCCAAGAAATCTGACTTCAGCCTACAGAGGAGTTTGCGGGCGATACTTATACACGAAAATTTCTCATCGATGTTGAGTCGACTCTGAAAAGCCTGCAAGAGACGGTCGGCACCAACAACGACTTACAGGTTACCGTACACAATGGAGGACCTGGACCTAAGGTATGCCCATGTGGAATCGTTGCGCTCAATTACGATGTTTAAGAAAATGACCCAGGTCTTGTCCCTTCGAACGGCTGCTTCGGGCGGCTACAAAGGCTACAATATTCAGGGCAATTACATGATGTCAAACCTTTCGCAAGAGCTAGCATTAGCGAAAGAATACGGTCGGAAGCACATTGTTCTGGGTGTGGCTCGCCTCAATGAGAACCCCGTTAATCGATTGTCGCGCTTGATCCGAGACCTCTACTGGGATGGCCTGACTCGACAAATGAACGCCTCTACTATCGAGGCGTCCTCCTTGAGCCTTGAGAATGGAAGTGAGGATGATAATCCCCGAATTCGCATTTACGTCCCAGTAGAGGCACCAGCACAATTTGGATTCTACCAGCAGCTCGCTAAAGACAGACCAGAAATGAAGCTTGATGTTAAGCTTCTGCCAATAAAGATTACGCAAAAAGTGGTCCGCGGCTTGAACGAAAAGCCAGGGCTACTGGCACTTGCGGTGGAAAAAGTGAAAGACCTCAAAACGGATGAAGAGACTTTGGAGGGTCTCCCGTTCGTGGTGCCGGAGAACAAATTCCAGGAGCTCTGCGGCTGGGATAGCTACATGACCGTGCTTGGCCTTCTTGCGAATGACAAGGTGCAATTAGCCAAGTCTATAGTCCTCAATTTTGCCTTTTGTATCCGGCATTATGGCATGATACCAAACGCCGCCCGCTCAGATCGTCTCTGCCAATCTCAGCCGCCTTTCTTAACTGACATGACCGAGTCTATGAGAAGATTAAGCACGAGCCTGATGCCAAAGAGTTCCTACACACTGCTCTACTGGCCGCGATAAAGGAGTATCACAGTATCTGGGTTGCGAAGCCCCGCCTGGATCCAATCACAGGACTTTCTCGATACCGGCCAGAGGTATTGGGAGTCCCCCATGAATCCGCAATAAGTGATCTTGATCATATTATCGAGCCACACGCAAGACAGTGTGGAATGACGTGTCAACAATTCGTTAAATCCTATAATGCAGAAGAGATCAACGCGCCTGAGCTTGATGAGTACTTTACCCACGACGGGGCAATGCTCGAGTCAGGACACTATCCTTCACACCGATTCGAAGGGATCTGTGCTAACCTAGCCACTGTCGATCTGAACTGCCTCTTGTTTAAGTACGAGAATGACATTGCGCGGATGATCCGGAACACTTTTGATGACAAGTTGATCGTCCCAGGGGAGTTTAGCAACGATACTTTCCAGCCGGGCTCGGTAGTAACTTCGGCTCTTTGGGATCGACGGGCTAAGCGCAGAAAACTAGCCATAAATAAGTACCTCTGGAACGAAGTCGAGGGCATGTACTATGACTACGATACAGTCAAGAAAGAGCAGACTACGTATGAGAGCGCAACGACTTTTTGGGCGCTCTGGGCTGGCGTTGCGTCACCGAAGCAGGCAACGGAGTTTGTGTCGAAGACACTACCCAAATTTGAGATCGCCGGCGGCCTCGTCTCCTCTACTCAGAAGTCACGGACACGGATAGCTCCTGATCAGCCTGATAATCCATGGGATTACCCATATGGCCGTGCACCGCATCAAATGATGGCATGGATCGGCCTGCTCCGGTACAACTTTAGTGATGAGGCAGAGCGCCTGGCATACAAATGGCTGCTTCTGATAACCACAAATTTTGTCGATTCTGGCGGCGCAGTGGCTGAGAAATATGACGTTACCCGGCCGGGCGACTCTCAACGCCTTGGCGTCGGTGGTGATTCGGTGCCATATTGCCCTAAGCTTGCCAAGAACGGGTAAGAATGCTTATTACACTTCACCAAGTCTACTCTTGGCTGAGGTTTGCGAACCTTGTGCGCTAATGAACCCTCTAGATTTTGCCGCCGTCAACGCAAGCTATGTGTACGGGCTGGGCATTATAAATGTGCACATGCGCCGCGCAATTGGCACTTTGACTCCGTATGAGAGGTTCATCAGGGCTGTGGATGCGAAATTTTTGGAGGAGCTTGCTGAGTAGCGCTCTAAAGTTAGGGCTCTAAAGTACAAGTCTCGGCGAAGCAGCATAGCTTATGAAACGGTAATTGGTTT